>JABUQX010050894.1:20000-50000 GCA_015478945.1 Trachelipus rathkii
AAAGAGTAATAGGAAAGTTAGAATGCGTTTTGGAGAAGGAGATTTGCAGAAGTTGGGTTTTTAAAGAATTGAATTTCACAAGGTTGAGACGACCCCATCTAAATATTCTATCCAGATCAGCGAGAATAGAATAGGAAAGATTAAGACGAGAGGCAATTCTACAAGTAAAAGAAGACACAGAACTGAAATGAGTTGAAGAATGAAGGGTCGAGTCATCAGTATATGAGTGGATTAGAGTTAGATGTGCAGGTGAGATCTTTATGAAAAGTAGGAATAAAGTAGGAGATAAGACAGAACCCTGAGGAACGCCATTATTGACAGAAAAGCCGATATTTAGAGATTTGAAAGAAAATTAGACATAATTAAGCAAAGAGAAAGAGGAAACCCAAAGGAGGGGAGCTTGGAGAGCAGTGACGCGTGCCAAATGCTGTGGATATGTCAAGCGCCACCACGCAAGTCTCCCCTTAGTTCCTAAGAGCTGAAAACAATAAATCGGTTAGATAGGAAAGTATATCGCCAGAAGAACCTCTAGTGCTGAAAGCCGTACTGGCTATCAGAAAGAAGGGAGTGAATTTCCAGATAATTTAAGAAGTGAGAGTTAAGGAGGGTTTCAAAGATCTTAGATAGAACACAAGTGAGAGCTATAGCGCAATAGTTTGAAAAATCAGAGCGGCTTCCTTATTTCGGAATAGGTTGGACATTTGCGAGCTTCCAACACTGGGGAAAGTGCTAGTATTTGAGACCATAGGGAGTATAGTTGACACCAGGGGCAGGTCAGGCCACGAAACAGCACACTCCCCCAACTTGGGGAGGAATGCCATCTGGGCCACCCGTCTTTCCTATCCTTCATAGATTTCAGGGCCTATGCCGCCCTATCAAATGTAATCACAGGCAAAAGACATAGGACATCCTGAAGAGGGGAGGAGGAGGAGAAAATGCCAAGAATCGTCTAGGGTTGACTTAGTGGAAAATAGGAGGAAAATAGGTATTTGGCCTTTTCAGTTGGAGAATTAACGAACAGAACCATCTAGAGGAAAGTGAGATTACCAGAATGTTCTTAGAGATTGTTTTTGGCAAGAGGCTAGAAAAATATTTGTCAGTAGGAGAACCAAGGACAGTTAGCGCACTTTTCGTTTTGATTAATTAAGGCCGCTTTGCTTCGTCGAAGAGTATACCCTGCACAACGATTTTCTAGCTGAATGAAATTGGCGAGAGTGATTGGAGTACGAGAATGAGAATTTTTCCACCCTGATACGCACTGTCTAGGCCTGAATGGCCAAGAACAAGCACATTAAACCCATGGATTATGAAGAAGAGAAAGATTTAAGTTGAAGAAAGAATGAACTTGCTAGCCCCATCAAAGATTACAGCTCCCTCCTTATCTTTTAAATATTTATACATTCATCATTATTCCTAACTGAGGTAGCCAATTTCCTATCATCCTCTGCAAACTTGTAAACCTTACATTTAAATCCCTGGTCTAAATATTTTATCAATTTATAGGAACAACCACTTGACCTAAGAAATTGTTACGGACAAACAAGCATCGTCTCCCTCATTTCCATTAATAAATACTTTTCATATTCTTAATTATTTTATTATTAATTTATTTATTATTATTATTATAGTATTATTATTATTCTTCAATATAATATTATTATATGAATATTATTATTATTATTAATTATTATTATTATTATTAAATTATTATTATTATTATTATTATTATTATTATTTAATTATATTATTATTAAGAGACTTAAGGAATCAAAAATTTGATCTCTTAAATAATTTCGGAGGGTTGAACCCTTGACCCCCCTGTCTACAGCTGTATATATATATTATATATATATATATATATTATATATATATATATATATATATATATATATATATATATATATATATATATATATATATATATATATATATATATATATAGAGAGAGAGAGAGAGAGAGAAATTTTTTTAAAATTTATTTTTTCAAATAATCGTCATCGTCAAAATTTACTATAATCGTCATTGTCATCAGCAAAATTTCATAATCGTCCCATCACTAATTAAAAGATATAAGAAATAAGTCAATGACGCAATAACTAATAGACTATTCAAAGTTATAGTTAAAGAAGTCTGCTTACGTTTATTTTTCTCATTGATCATGCCCAAGTAACTTCAAAGAAGAATAATTATCAGTGATCATAAGATTTGTCGAGGACTTAGATGTTGAAGAGCAATTCCTGGGTTTTCTGAATTGATCCACTTCTAGAGACGCCAAGGGTTTAAATTAACTAATTTTAAAAGTTTTAAACAAAGTAAAGATAATTGGTATACTAAAATTGGCGCAATCCTATGATGGATCCATTGTCATGTCAAGGATTAACCACATTCTCCGAGGAAAACTAAATGAATCCCACCCCCAAAAGACAAAACTCACATAGATTCACTGTTTAGCCCATAGACTCGACATGGTAGTCGTAGATTCTTGTTTGAAAGTTTAAACTGTAAATGCATTTTTCAATTTATTGGAAGCCTTACATGTTCTTAGAAAGCTTGTACATTCTTAACATCAAAACTAGAGTTTTGTCATCATAAAATTGTAAAGCTATATTAAACAATTATGAAATAATTTAGAGAGATTCTGAAAGAAATCAATAATACTCATAAAAAAGATTCAGTGTAGACGATTGGGATTCTGACTTGCATCACAAAACCAAGGTTTATTGTCAGTTTATTAGATTTTTACTTAGTATTATTATTCTTTACAAATGTGCTGAGCAAATATTTTAAATGTAAGGATGCAACACTTGGTCAAATGAGTGAATTAATAAGTTGGTCAATAAAAAATTTGTTCCAATACAAAGAATACCAGTTTCTTCCATGTTACATGTTTTTTCATGCAGAGTTCAAAAATTAAATATATATATATTTTTTTGTCAGGTCTAGTTTTAACACTGTTCACATGCAAACATGGAAAAAATTGCAAAAATAAATGATTTTTTCCCTTGGAAAGGAAAAGTGGTTGAATATACAAAAAAGATAAAGGGGTTTTTCATTTGTGAAATAGTAAAAAAAAATTTTTTTTATATTTTTTTTACTTTTCAATTGAATTGTGGCAAAACTGGACCTTATAGACAACAATATAATTTTTGGATTCAGCGCAAAAAAAAACTACATAAGAAACAAGTCTTAATTACAAGTCTACAAAAATTTGTTCCCCAATGTTATTTTTATTATTATTATTATTATTATTATTATTATTATTATTATTATTATTATTATTATTATTAATTTTATTATGTTGGGGAATAAAATTTATATTGACCTGTATATAAGATGACTTTCTTAGGTAGTTTTTTGCACTGATCCAAAAATTATATTGGGATTTGTCTACAAGGTTCAGTTTTACCACCATTCATATGAAAACTAAAAAAACATTTTTTAATATTTCCTTAATGAAAAACTGCTGTATCTTTATTTATGTCCTATCAGGATATGAAATTTTCACAGCATATATATATTTGAGCAAGACATATATTATTTAGATTATCTGTTTGTGTATCCAAGCGTTTAGTCTCTGTTCGCAGGAGAAATATTTTTTTTTCAATTTTTCCCTGTGTGTACATGTGAATAGTGTCAAAATTGGACATAACGGACAAAATCCATTATGATTATTGAGTTGAGCACAGAAAAATACATACGAAACAAGTATCGGAGCATAGACAACAGGAAAAAGAAAATGTAAAATTTGTTGACCTGTGTAATTTTTGTGAATGCTGTGCTTAAAATTCAAATCTTTGCAAGTCTAAATATATATATGTTCCATGTATGTGAATATCTACGACATCACACACACACACACACAGATTTGTAAATTAATATTAGAAGGACATCACACACAGATTTGTAAATTAATATTTTTAAAAAAAAAAAACTTTTTTTTTCAGACTCTGTTTTCTGAGGTGACAAAAATAGATTTGTCTGTAAATGAAATTTCTAAATTTCCCCGAAATTTTGTTGAGTGCCTTCAACATGTCACCAAATTAGATCTTAACTCAAATTTTTTAAGAGAATTGCCAAATAATTTTGGTTCACTATCAAATCTCGAGTTTTTGAATCTGAATAATAATAAGGTATGGTTACTACTTACTATTATTTGTTTTAAATCTGCTAAAACATTCTTAACCTTTTTTTGCATGAATTTTTAGTTTTTCGTAGTTTTACAGTGGAAGTAGGTAAAATGAGTGTTAATAACAGTATTTTAAGTACCTTAGCAAGTGAAGAAAATTTACTCGTGATTACTCATGTTTTTAGAATAATTAAATGATTAACCCATGATAGTATTCATGCCAAATGAGTTAATAATAAAATCCAGAAGTGTAGAGAGAATTAAAATTTATTAGATATACCTATATACTCTAAACCTATATATACCTATAAACTGGCCATAGGTTTGGCTGGAGATCAGAGGCTGAATGATCCTGTCAGCTGGGGTAGTCTTCTAGTTTATCCCAAATTTCAAATTACCTGTAAATGAGTTTATATAACAACATACTTTTTACTGTAAATGCTATATTCAACATACTTTCTCATTAGTTTACAACAAGTATAACCATTAAGTATCTTAGATTTAAGAAACATATCTTCCAGAACTTGCAAGAAAATATCTCCCCTCCATCTAGCATCTTTAGTGTGATATTTAGCCAAGCTGGCATCTTCTACAGTTCAAAAAAATATATTTTTACCCGAAAAGGTCTTTAACTCCTATTTTTGTATCATTACTTGTGAATCTTAAACTTATCCATTCCTTGACATTTTAAAATTAAATAAATTTCGGTACTTAACATTTAGTCATGATCAAGAATCTATTTTATTAAACTTAGAAAATTAAAACTTTTATAAATCCATTCATTAAACTCAAAAAAAGTTTGCCCTAATATTTTTTTTATTATTCATCCAATGTTATGAAATTTTCAGAGTAGTTGTAATTAGCTACGAAACTTAATTTTAGATTATTTTCTGTATATTTATTAGTTTGACATTGCTGCCAATTTAACTTAATTTTAGATTATATATATATCTATTATATCTATCTATTATTCTGTATATCTATCTGCTTCCAATTTTAGCAGGCAATTTTGAGTTTCTATCATAAAAAAAATCTACAATATTTGGTTGTGTACTAAATAAAAAGCTTTAGGTTATAGCCACCTCTTCCCATAATCTATTTTAGAGTTTACATTTTAACTTTGAATTAGGTTTAATTACGTAGGAGCTATAGTTTTATGTGGGAGGGGGAGGAGGTTTCATGTTCCACCCACTTTTCCTAAAGTCAAACTTCATATTGGGGTTCACCGGATACAATCATCATCATGTTGGGTATAAGATTTAGTAATTATGGAATGTATGCTAGCTTTCAATGACTTACAATTTGAATTTCTTTATAAATTTGTACAGTTTATTTCAAATGTGAAACTTCACGACATTGTTCTGATAAATTATAGGTTGTGTGTTATAAGCCTAATAATTAAGGCATAATAGTTAGGGGTTGTGTGAATTTTCTTGATAAGAATGTCAGGTGGTAAATTTGGAGATATAAAAATCTAATTATTAATTATCATTTTATTAATTTTTAATTAACCTATAAATTTCTATTTAGCTATAGTTTTAAAATTTTAATTAAATTTTTTATTGCATTTATTTTAACTGTAGGTATATAATTTTCTATTGACCTTAACTCGTTAAGTAGCTCATTTATTTTTAATTTAGTGGAGGTAAGTCCTTATGTTTGATTGCTATCCTTATTAGGATTTATTTGTGACAAGCCTTTTAAAGTTATAATGGTAATTAGTATAATGATTAACCTGGATAATTTTTTAAACTTTTTGTTATTTCTAATCTAAGCTTATCTATAGATTTCAGATAGACATCGGTCAACAGATTTTTTTTGACTCTCTCTCACTCAAAACTGTCTTTATTATATTTATTTATCATCTTCCTCCTCCATTCCCCAGACTGGGGTGAGGTACACAGCATACACAAACATGATGCAAGTTGAAAGGAAAGCCACCCCTTACCATCCCTTCCATACCCTTAAGTGAGAACTTGTCACAGTAAAAAAAATCCACCCTAGGGCTTCACAAGACTGCGACAGACCCTCACTGTGGTATCTTGTCATTGTAAGGGTTTATTATTATTATTATTAATATTTTTATTATTAAATAATTTCATTAACCAGTTTGTTATAAACTAATTTGTTTTTCTACATTCCTTTTCAGTTAACAGATCTGCCATTGTCCTTTTCCAATTTAAAGAATTTAAAATACCTAAACTTGAACGAAAATCCTTTGAGGGTTGACCTTTCAATCGAAGCTGGTAATTGTTTTTGTACTGAAGGGTGTCATTTTGCTGCCAAAAAAGTTGTCGCTCATTTAGATAAACTCAAGAGGAAAAAAGATTACGAATATATTTTAAAAGACATACAGCAGAGAGGTGAAGTTATTCGTTATTATTATTATTATTATTAGTTTAACTCTACAGGTGTTTTTAGTAAATTAGTAATACTAATAATTAACGAGTAATTAACTGGACAACATTTATTTTTATTACTTGGGGAAATGAAACTTAAGAGATGAGGAGATTGTGAAGTAGTGAACTAGCTCAAAGATTGAAAACAGACTATGGTTAGAGAGAGAGGATAAAATAAAGAGGGAGAGAGAGAGAGAAGGGGTGAAAAGTTCAAAGATTGAAAACAGACTATGGTTAGAGAGAGAGGATGAAATAAAGAGGGGGTGAAAAGTTCAAAGATTGAAAACAGCCTATGGTTAGAGAGAGAGGATGAAATAAAGAGGGAGAGAGAGAGAGAGAGAGAGAGAGGGGGTGAAAAGTTCAAAGATTGAAAACAGACTATGGTTTGAGAGAGAGAGAGTGAATGAAATAAAGGGAGAGAGAGGAGGGTGTGTGAAAAGGAGAGGGACTAAGGAAGAAAAGTAGATAAATGTTTGGTGGAGTAAAATAGGTAAGGGTGTGGTAGTTAAGATTTTAAAGCTTAAGGTTAGCTAAGTAAGAAATTGAAAATAGAAATGAGCCTACAATATCTTCATAAATTTTAAGAAGTCTACTTTAATAAATGTATACAATGTGTGCGTTTTTGTTTGTTATATCTGAATAAGGAACGTAGTTAGATCAATTTTGTTTGATATGAAAAGTAGCTAGATTAAAGTTGATTGATTCATCGATTAATGTTTAAAATTTTGTAGAAGGAAATTTAAAGGGGGAATGACCTGGAAGCAAAAACTGCCGAGCCAATAGTTTTTTTTTTTTTTTTTTTTTTTGTTTTAGCTCCAATTTCAACATTGGGTCAATCATTTTAAAATATCCACTTCCATTGGCTTTTACCTCTCATTTTGTAATTGATCAGCTTCGACTCTAGTTTCATCATTTTAAAATTGAGATTCCCGACGCTCACTTTGACTCAACTCGTTTATTTTTATAGTTAAATAAAATAAATATAAAAATTTGTATCCTACTCTGGCTTTTGTTTCCAAAGACATAATTTTGTTTTTGCTTCTGGCATGCAGCACTGTTTGGAAGCATCCAAAAGGGAATAGTTTTGTACTTTTCACTAGAACATTAACATATTAGGAAAATAGAGACAGTTAGAAGCCACGTGGGTCTATCAAGACTATCCTAGTCAAAAAATACGTAGCATATTGTGGTCATTCTCTTTGAATGACCAGTTGAAAGCCAAATTTACATCATGCAAGTTACCAACCTAACAACAGAATTACATATACTAAATAATATACGAATTAGTCACTTAGCTAACTTGAAGTTTATTATATTAAATTATAAACAATTATCACTAGGCTACCATGTAAAATTCAATCACTAATACCCCAGAATTTTCCGCACCACACTGCACCTTTATATTGCAACGCGTATCACCGCACCGCACCGCACTAGGACATTGAAAATGTGTAGCCCATTACTCGAAGCGGTGCGTAAGCCAACCCTAGCTCAAGGATTAAATTATCTTTTTTATTATTATTATTATTTTCTTACAGGTAATGCCTGAGGATTTATATTGGTTCAAATAGTAGAGATATTGCGTGGTGGGAGTCCCTAATTCTATTCCACGTGCGGATCGTAAGAAGCATCTCCGTTAAAGAGCTTTTCTAGAATAGGGCATCACCCATGAAGAACAAGCATTTTAATGAAAAAATAAATAAATAGTAGTGATGGGACGATGCCAAATTAATTTTCAGTACCGAATCCGATTGAGAAATTAAAAAATAATTTCTGATGATGATGCTGATTTCCTGTTCATTGTAATATGTCAAAATATTTTCTGATTCTAGCCAAAAAATTGCCCTTTTCGATTCCGATGCTGATTCCGGTTTATTGTTCCAGAATCCTCCCAACATTTTACATGTTGAATTTTTGTTAATCATTTTAGTTAAAACCTTTTGAAATATTCTTTATGCTCAAAGTGGGAATCATGTGGGCAACATGAAGCTTCCTCATAAGGTTGGCTGACGCATCTGGTGTTGTGCGGTGAGGAAAATAATTTGTCCCCCGATGTTGTGCAATTTTAAAAATATAAAAGTCTCAGTGCAGTGTGGTGCTCAATCAACTCTACATTCTAATTAGTTAAGCTGCAGAGAATTTAAAAATATTTTATACATTTATTTATGCTGGTCATTTTACGAAGCCCACAAATGAATGAGGCTTCCGATTTAGTTAAGCTGCAGAGAATGCTAGGCTGCTTTGTGGTGGACCACGTAAAAAGACTAACATAAATAAATTTATTAAAAAAATTAATAAGATTTATTTTTTTTAAAATTGCAATTAGATAAGATTAATGTTCTTAATAATGCTGTATAATTGAATGGTGTAAAATGTAAAGATGTATAACCCACAAATCGAATAAGATTAGAAAATTATATATTTTGAAAGAAAATTTCTGGTTTTTAAATATGAGGGATTATAAGACTTGTAATTTAATCGTTCATTTGGTATTTTAGCAAAATGTATTGTTCCACATTTGGTTTTGGTATATTATATAAGCACCAGGGTTGCGGAACTGGAAGCCGTAGTCTCTCAAGGGGTTGGGTTTAGCTGGAGGAGGAAGAAAATTTGGGCAAATCAAAATAAATATTTATTTGAGCTGAAGCTGGATAAAAAAAAATGTTTTTACTATAATAAAGTTGGTTCAGAGCTGGAGTTGGAATTTAAAAATGAACCGGAGTTGTAGCTGAGACAATTTTAAAATGGTGTAACCAGCGTCAGACGGAAACATTACCTAGCTCATCGGCCCATATATGTACAATGCAAGTTTATATAATATAAGGTAAATGGTTGGGAAACTCCAGGCAATAAAGGATCATATAAGAACTCTTGAATAAAGTGTATTAGCTTTCAACACTGGGTGTTTGTGAATGTTAGAAAGGCATTGTTAACCAGGACTGTTTAGTCAATAAATTTTTTGCTGACTCAATCTTAGGACATCATCATTTTCACTTACTATTCCAAAATATGAAAGGAAAATTTTTTTTTTTTTTTTTACATTTTTTGTTATTGTTAAAGAAAATGTAGTAAATTTTTTTGCTCCATTTCCACGGCTTTGTTTCCAGCCAGTTCCTCAGCCATGTTGTTAATACACTTCTACCAATTTACACTGTTAAGTAGTTCACTTTCTCTACTAATTTGCTCTGTATTGTGCTAATTTCCTTTATTATTATTATTATTATTATTATTATTATTATTATTATTATTATTATTTCTTTCTTTCTTCTTCCTCTTTGCCCCAAGATTGGGGGTAAGAGGCTGACAAGGCATCGGAAAAGAAAAGCCAGCATTAGAGAACATGACAAACGTCGAAAGGAAAGCCCCAGCCTTACGCCCCCTCTGTACCATTAATTTAGTGAGAACCTCGTCCACAGACAGAAAATCCACCCTAGAGAATCATGGGACCGCGACGGACCCTCACTATGGTAAATCGTCATGTAAGGGTTCATCCCCTGGCCCAGGTGGGCCACAACCATGCCCCCATACAAAACCCCGCCATTCTCTCCTATCATGCACCTTTATTCTCGCCTCTGCCAAACTCACATTTCTCTCCTTCAGACATTCGTTCACCGACTCAATCCACTTTCTCTTCGGTCTCCCAGCCGGGTCGGTTCCCAACACACTCACCACTATACATCCGCTTAACCAACCGGCTATATTCATCCTTTCCACATGACCAACCATCTTAACGTACTTTCTTTATATCTCCATTTACCCCTTTCTTTCACACCAACACCACTCTCTAATACGTTCCATCCTCACTTTATCAAATTCTTCTCACACCTAGCACACCCCTAGATTGTCCCATGTGAACACATTGAACTTTTTAGATCTATACTTCTTATTCCAAGACCATAGTCTCACTACCATACATAACACAGGTAACAACATTACCCTCATGTAAGACCTAGCACACTCAAGACTTAGTCCCCTATTGCATTCACCAACATTTAATTGCACCACCACCTTCTGCCATTCACAACATCTTTTCCTAACTACAGCTCTGCATTCGTCCCGTTCCCTTTCTTCATCCAACATCATACCCTAATATTTAAACTCAGACACTTCTAGCTGCTCACCTTCCAAAATTCCTTCAACAGCGATTTGATATCACTTTCAACCATAGGCTACACTCATCCACGTTTAATTATCTAGATCTTCCATTCGCATACTATGCCATATCTCTCTATCATAGTCCTTCTCATCACTCGTCTGTAACCTTCAAGAAAGTTAACCAGGTGATCAGCAGTCACTTAGGTAGCACCCCTCCACTCAACATCCATTCTCCACCATTCTAACACCATGTCCTGCCACCCCACCTCTAATTCTTAATTAAACCCCATCCATATACAAATTGAATAACCAAGGAGACATAACACAACCCTGTCTTACTCCGCTATTAATCCTAAACCAATCACCATTGACACCATTTATTCTTACACACGCTTCACTATCGTCATACATACTTTTGATTCCATTCAGAAGCCTACCACCAACACCATATATCACTAACACCTGCCATAACGCTTCCCTATTAACTCTATCATACGCCTGTTGCAAATCCATAAAACCTAAATACAATTTATTCTTCTTCTCCCTCATTTTCTCAAGAAATTATTATTATTATTATTATTATTATTATTATTATTATTATTATTATTATTATTATTATTATTTTAATTATTATTATATGTTGAGATGGTTTGGTCATGTGGAAAGGATGAATGATAGTCGGTTGGTTAAGCTGATGTATAGTGGAGAGTGTGTTGGGAACGACCGCTGGGAGACAAAAGATAGTGAATTTAGTCGGTACGAATATCTGAAGAGAGAAATGTGAGTTTGGCAGAGGCGAGAATAAAAGGGCATATAGGATGGAATGGCGGGGGTTTTGTATGGGGGCATGGTTGTGGCCCACCTGGGCCAAGGGATGAACCCTTACATTGACGATTTACCATAGTGAGGGGTCCGTCGCGGTCCCATGAAGCTCTAGGGTGGATTTTCTGTCTGTGACGAGTTCTCACTAATTAATGGTACTGAGGGGGCGGTAAGGCTGGGCTTTCCTTTCGACTTTTGTCATATTCTTCTACTGCTTTTCTTTTCCGATGCATGACACGCACCTTACCCCCAGTCTTGGGGCAAAGAGGTAGATAAAAAAAGAAAGTATTATTATTATTATTATTATTATTATTATTATTATTATTATTATTATTATTATTATTATTATTATTATTATTATTATTATTATTATTGTTGTTGTTTATACCGATTTTTTTCATTGAAGCAAATGAGTGAGAAAATGGGAGTAGAGATAAAACTTTATTTAGATTTTAGGGCTTGCAAAAGGATTATGACAGGATTAATAGGGAAACTCTATGGCAAGTATTAATGATATGTGGTGTTGGTGAAAGACTTCTGAATGGAATTAAAAGTATGTATGTTGATATTGAGGCGTGTGTGAGAATAAATGGAGGGGAGAGTGAATGGTTTTAATATTAATAGCGGAGTGTGGCAGGGATGTGTTATGTTTTCATGGTTATTTAATTTATATAAGGATGGGGGTGATGAAAGAATTAAATGTAGGGCTGGCAGGGGAGGGTGTTAGGTTGATGGGAGAAAGGAGGAGAGTGGATTGGGCCTTGCTTATTGTATACATGTGACTTGGGTTTTTGTGTTTTGAGTCAGAAGAAATTTTGAGAGGTTTGTTAGGGGTGTTTAAAAGGAAGGGTTTGAAAGTTAATATAGATAAGAGCAATGTGATTGTGGTAGGTGAGGAGAGTTAGCAGTATGATATGTTGGTTGGTGGGCAACTGGAACAAATATCAGAGTTTAAATTAGGCTATATGTTGAATGGAAAGGAAACGGGTGATGTTGTGTAGTAAAAAAAGTTTAGTGGTTGGAAGGTTACTGGTGCAATTAAACCTTCGGTGAATGCAAGGGGACTAAGTCTTAAGTACTCTAGAGTTCTGCGTGAGGGTACGTTATTACCTGTGTTAATGTATAGTGGTGAAACTGTGGTGTGGAATAAGAGGTGTAGAATGTTCAGATGGATAATCTTAAGGCATGTTAGGTGTGAGAAGAATTGATAGATTGAGGAAAACCGTGGTAAGGCTGATAAATATTATTATTATTATTATTATTACTAAAACTTCTCATTTTGTCATTATAGGAAACGGGATGGCAAAACAGGTGCAAGAGGATAAGAAAAAAAATGATAAGAAGTCTGCTTTTAAAGAGAAACAGAGACAAGATTCGGAAGAATCAAAAGGGAAACAGCAAAAACAGCAGCAGCAACAACAACAACAACAACTTGAACAGCAAAGAAAACAGAAGTTAGCACAACCTTCTTCTCAGATTGATTATGTTAATGGCAAACCTTCTAGAAGAGAGGGTGACAGAAATATTTCTGGAAGTAGAGCAAGTGGAAGCTCAAGACCAGGTATTTTATGTATAGTTTTTGCCCTTGTGTTAGTTGGTATATATATATATATATAATAATATATATATATATATATAATATATATATATATAGATATATTGTATATAATATTATAATATAATTATATATTCTACATATACTATATAATATATATTATATATAGTATATTTATATATAATAATATATATCACACGGCAGTTATACCCAAGACTGGGGTAGGTGCGTAACATGCACCAGAAGCGAAAAGTAGTTAGAAAGGAATACGACGCAAGTCGAAAAGAAAGCCCAGCCTTACCGCCCCCTTTATATCAGCTTTTACTTTGTGTAAAATATTGACAAACCTTAAGGTGTGGTGTGTCTACTTTGCTGGTTAGTTCATACAATGTTAGTTGCTTGTGTAGGTTTTTCATGTGTTTCACTGGGACAGTTGATAGGCCCATGTGACTTCTTACTATATTTATATTTTTCTAATGTTCTAATGTACTTCTTTTTGACTTTAGGACAGTCTTGATTGGTCCATGTGGCCTCTTAACTGTCTTTATTTTCTTATAGTATGTTTTTTCTCTTAGGTTTTTAATTGAATTCATTTTATTTTTTTAATTTTTTAATTTATTTATAATAAAATATTTTTAATATTAATAAAAATATTTATTTATTTTATTAATGAACGTTGTGAAGCCACAAAGTTTTGGATGGTGTCTGAGTATAAACAATTCTTGGCAGGAACAAGAGAAAGAATTTTTTTTAAAAAAAATGTTGTTCTTTTTTTTAACTATAAAATAAGAGGTTTGGAATCGAGCAATTTTAAAATGGCGGAGCTGAAGTCACAGTTGGAGCTGGCAGATAAATTTACCGGCTCCGCGCCCCAGTCTTTAAAGAATATGCTAGGCACTATTGTAGCGAAAAGTGAATTAAAATTCTTTTAAGCAGGGCTGCAGAATCATTAAAAAAAAAAAAATTTGACAATCCGAACTCATCATTTTAAAATACCCGGCTCCGGGTCCCGCTCCATATTTAAAATTTCTCAGCTCTGGTTTCTACTTCATTTTAAAATAATGGGCGGCTCTGACTCCGAAGTCCCATTATTTAATCGTAAAAAAATATAAATAAAAAATATGACGCAGACTCTGCAGCCCTGCTTTTAAGTAGTAGTTTATCAAGTTCGTACCATCTGAGAATTAAATAGCATAATCTGTTCTTCTTTCTTTAATGGTAATAATAATAATAATAACAACAACTTTCTTTTCTGTAATCTCTCTTCACTTCTCACAGATGTGTGTAGGGTTCGTAACATGCACGAAAATAGAATAGTTAAGTAGAAAAGCATGACGTAAGTCAAAAGGAAAGACCCCCCCACCCCACAGACACACACACACTTTCCCCCTCATACCATTACGTGCGAGTCTGTCGTAGCCAAAAATTCACCCAAGGGCTTCACAACACCGTCACGAACCCTCGCTATGGTATCATGTCAATGTAGGGTTCATTTCCTGGGCCAGGACAACAAGCATGCCCCCCCCTCACAAAACCCCACCATTCACTTCTATTATGCCCCTTTCTTATCGCCTATGCCAAACTCGCATTCCCAGATATTCTTTTACTGACTCAATTTACTGTTCTTTCGGTCTCACAGCCAGCCTATTACCAGCACACTCACAATATACATTCGCTTAAACAACTGACTATGATCCATTCTTTCCATATGACCAAACCATCTTGATGCTCTAGTTTATTTTCTCATTTACGTCTTTTTTTTCATACCACACAACACAACTCCCTAACAGATTCATTCCTCACATATAACACGCCCCTAAGATTATCCATATGAATAGATTTCACCTTTTATTCCATATCATAATTTCAATACTATATACATTAATGCCGGTAACAACATGCTCTCATGCTGAACCCTAGTGTACTCGAGACTTATTCCCTTTGCATTCACCAAGGATTTAATTTCACCAGCCCCCTTCCTACCACTCACTGCTTTCTTACTACACTCTGTTTATCATTTGTTCTCCTTTCATTCAACATGTAGCCAAAATATTTTAACTTGGATACTTTTTACAGTTGCTCACCATCCAACATGATTTCACACTGTGTACTTTCTCACCCGTCACCTTTATCTTACTCTTATCTACACTTTCAAGCCCCCTTTTACACACCCTGCTGAATCCCTCTACCAATCCACTCAAACTTTCTTCAGATTCACCACACAAAAACAAATCATCAGTGTGCAATAAGCAGGGTATCCTCCACTCTCTTCCATTCTCCATCAGTCCTAACACCTTTCCCTATGACCCCTGCCTCTATTCTCAAAGTCCTTCATCTCCCCATCCATGGACAAATTAAATAGCTATGGAGACCTAACGTATCCATGTCTCACTCCACTATTAATATTGAACCATTAACTTTCTAGTCTATTTATTCGTACTCGCACTTTACTATCGACATACATACTTTTGGTTCCATTCAGAAACACCACCACCACCACCATATCTCGCTAACACTTGCCACAGAGGTTGCCTATTAATACTAATTCCCCTATAGTTCCTACGGTTTCCCTTATCCTTAAATAAGGCTACTATTACTGCTCTCCTCCAATCGTTTGGAACTATACCCTCCACAAACGCTTTGTTGTTACACAACTAACCATATCCAGCCAATCACCATCTCGCCTCCGTTCTTGATCATTTCACCATTAATTCCATCTATACCTGCTGATTTTCCATTCTTCAACTTTCTCACTTCCTATTACCTCCACCCTACTAATTACAATAATAATAATAATAATAATAATAATAACTATCTCTGTTCAGTAAAAGAAATAAAAAGAAAAACATTTCAAATTAAAATTATAATAAATTAAGATTGAGCTGAAATAAATTGATGGGGGTGATGGTTACGCCCTATATCCTTTATAATAATAATAATAAAAACTCAATATCAGCATTTATTTTAACATATGATTTTGTTGCTTTTTCAAGCCTCCTAAATGTATTTCTGTCTACAGAAGAAATTTTCTTTAGTATTATCCTGGAATAAAATAAAACTATTGATTTAAATCAATTAAATTAAATCAATAGTTTTATTTTATTCCAGGATAATACTAAAGAAAATTTCTTCTGTAGACAGAAATACATTTAGGAGGCTTGAAAAAGCAACAAAATCATATGTTAAAATAATAATAATAATATAGGAATTCAATATCAGCCTTTGATTTTATAAAAGTTTTTGATTTTATTTCCAAGTTTCTAAATAGTTATTTCTGTACATAGTTTAATTTTCTTAAAATAATCTTTGAAAACAATTTACATGAGAAGAACAGAGATATATATTTACACTCTTCCCGACGCGTTTTCGTTCTCTAAACTTGAGACATCTTCAGAGGATTAATTCTTGTGAGCGAATGAGTCTAAAATTAATATATAACAAGCCTATGTCTTGCTCCTAACGGAGCAAGGCTTGTCTATTGAGCGAGGGCTAACGCCCTCGCATTGGCGGTTGTGTTCAGTTTTTTGGTCGTAAAGACCCTTCTACAAAAGGCAACGTATTTTGAACTTTTTTGTCATTTTTTTCATTTGCTATGGCATTGGGCATGGGCATGGGCAGGCCTTGCGCATTGGCCATGGGCATTGGGCTTGGTCCTTATTGAGCGAGGGCTAAACGCGCCTCGCATTGGCGTTGGTGCTCATTTTTTTGGTCGTAAAGACCATTCCACAAAATGGACACAAATTCGGAACGTTTTTTTGCATGTTTAAAATTAATATGTAATAGATAATTAAATCAAATGATATTTAGTCTAACAGATAATACATTTAATATTTTATGTTAATGTGCTGGTCTGTCGTGTTTCTCTGAGTAGAAAAGCCTCCAGCAATTTTAAGTTTCTGTGACTCACCATGATCCGTATAATATGTTGGTTGTTTTAGAATTATTGCGAATAGTTGATTAACCATGTGCCAGTTTTGAAATGTTTTTCAAAGATTTTGTGGACTGTTGCGATGTTGATATGCCCTGTCGACATCGATTCGTCATGTAACCAATATATGTCGTCGACTTACAGTCTGACTCAGGGCAGTTAAATTGGTACACAACGTTCTCATTGTTGTCGTCAGAAGCATCTCTTGTGCTAAAAGAAGATGACAGTTGTTTGGATTTTATGGTATAGTCTGACATTTTAATTTTTTGAGTGGTGAGAGTTTCCAAAATTCACCTGATCTATTTACAAAGGAATCTATCGTAAAACACTTTTATTTACATGAGCATTACAATCCTATCGTTCAATTTGGAAAACTTTTCGATGTAGAAAATTTGCCCGCTTTAAGTAAAATTTAATTATTTAACTGTGATCATCCACAATATTTCAGTTTGAAAATTTAATTAATAAAACCATTACCAAAATTTATTTAATGAAAGAAAGGTAAAAATAATCAGGAAAATTCGATTCTAATTTCTCTTCAAAAACTTCTAATGCTATAGACTTCATTCAATAAAGAAGAGAAGTGCCTTAGTAATATTTTGAAACTCTCACCTCAAAACTAATGACACCTCAAAAATTAAAGTCAGACAATACCATAAATCCAAACACAACTGTCATCTTCTTTTAGCACAAGAATAGATGCTTTGATCGACAACCATACACGTTAGGCTGTACCACATTTAACTGCTCCTGAGTCAGACTGTTACGTCGACAAATTGGTAACGACGAAATCGCATTGTCGGACTCATGGGCATTATCAACATCGCACTCAGTCCCAGCAAAATCTTTGAACATTTTCAATACTGCACATGGTCAATCAATTATAATATTTCTAAACACTTACAATATTATACGGATCATGTGAAATCCAGAAACTTAAAATTGCAGTGAGCGCTTTTCTACATCAAAAACACGCAGACCAGGAGTCATTAACATAAAATTTAATGTATTTACTCTTAAGACACAATATCATTTGATTTAATTATTATATATTAATTAAGACTCATTCGCTCACAAGAATTAATCCTCTGAAGATGTCTCAAGTTTAGAGACGAAACGCGTCTGGAAATGTAAATAAATATATCTTCTTCTTCTCATGTTAATTGTTTTCAAAGATATATGAATGATACATTAACCTATGTACAGAAATAACTATTTAGAAACTTGGAAATAAAATCAAAAACTTTTAATAATAATAATAATAATAATAATAATAATAATAATAATAATAATAATAATAATAATAATAATAATAATAATAATAATAATTTTATTATTATTACAGGTAGTAGCAAGTGGTCGTGGCTTGGATTAATCAACATGTTCTTATTTTGCTTGGTTCTCATTTCTGCATCCGTCTGCTTAGCACTTTACACGGAAGGAGATTTATCTCAGGAGGGTCTGAAGGCTTCCTGGCCTCGTTTCTTGGAGAACTTTAAGTTGCTTAAGAATTGGGTTGCTGAAGCTGTTAATTATGAAACTATTCGATCCACTTGTATAACTGTTTGGACCTATATTGGACCCTCTTTGCTTAAGATCCAAGAAACTTTAGTTTTGGCTCTTGGTGCATTGGGGAATGTAATATCTACTTCAGTTAAGGCGTTAGAACCTCTAACAGGAGATCTGAGCCCTTATTATAATGAATTAGTTAAGTTTGTTCGTAGAATAAATGAGTTTGAGTTATCAAAATTTGTAGCATTTATTTGCGAGGGAGTAAGTTGGTTTTATCATTTTATAGTAGATCAGTTCTATGTAATAAATGCTGAATTTTGGGGTAACGAAGCGATTATATCTTTGTGGAAAGACTTAAAACCTGCTAGAGAATTCCTGTGGGTTTACACAGCTACTTTAAGGTCTTATTACTGGCAACTTCATTCCGAAGTTGGTCGTACTTGGCTACCTTATGGGAGAAGGTTAGCTCAAGATTTTTATCTTTATAGCCGAGAGCGATTAGAATCCTTACTTGTTAATTAGATTTGTAAACATACCTTTTATTACACTAATGTGATATAAAAGTTAATTTATTTATTTAAAAGAATCGTATCAAATTCTCCTTATTATTAAGATTGTAAACAAGGCCGTAGATGGGATTTTTTTTTTGAGGACTTGGGGTAATTTTGAGTTAAGCATGGGTAAGTGTTGAAGACCTTTTTAAATTGTTATTCTAGACCTTGTACAAAGGTAAACTCAGTGGTGTTATGGCAGAAGGTGTTATGTCATATTTTCCCGTTTTGCCAAATTAAAAAAGTAACGGTTTGTTATTATAAAATCACTGCATGTTTTTTATCTACTTATATACCCCACCTTTATACTAAATAAGAATTACCATATGACATATGACACATTAAAAAACTTTGAGTATGACTAAAGAACTGGAAATAGAAAAACTAAAATATTTTGGATATAACTTTTGCCATAACGCCACAGAAATATTTTTATAACTTATAAATTTTTAATTTAAAAAGAGGCAGACACTTAACTTTGAAAGATCCTCACCAGCTACGGCTTTGTGGCCCGTGATCATTAAAGGTTCATTTTGGAACTTTAATTTGAAAAAAAAAAAAAAAAAAAAAATTTAAACCTTATTACAAATATTTTGAAAAATTGTCCCTTGTGATTTTGTTTTAAGTATACAGACGTGATTGTGACATAAGTGTATAATATTCATTTTATGCCATACTGTTCAAAATATTTAATAAAATTTATTGTTTTAAATGAAGTTTGTTTGATAATACTTGTAGTAGTAATAGTAGTTGGTAAAGGTTTATGGTACTTTTTCTCAGACATGACTTATTGACATAGCCCCTGTTTTCAGGGTAAGAATGTATGAGGAAATAAAAATGTTAACATTAAACCCGTTGGCGGAAGCAGAAGAGCCAAAAAATTCAGATTTCAGGAAAAAGTTTTTTTTTTTTTTTTTTTTTTTAAGTTTTTATCTCGGGATATGAATTAGCCAACCCTTCAGACTTTTCTTTAGTTGTTTCGCATGGTGAAACCCTCTATGAACCGTTGTAACAGTCACCCGTAACCCATATATTTGGTTGCTGTGGCAAAGAAAAAATTTTGAGTAAAAAAAAACATTGGTTAAGAATTAAGATTAGGTCTAACGTTCTGAAAGTCTTAAGGCCACAGGTTTAAGGCGACCCTAAAGGATTGTTTAGATTGCTAATTTTTTTTCGCAGCGAGTATCGGGGAGGAGGAAAGGTGCTTTTTAACTATGTTGACTTATGCAATCAAAATACTTTGTTTATATTAGACTATTTTAAGATGTTATTAGAGATAAAACGGTTATTTTTTTTTTGTAGCAATTATATTAATGTTAAGATTTATCTTCCTGGGGGCAAGAATTAAAACTCGGCTGCGAACACTTGGTGGCGACAGGTTTGGGATAGCTGGTCTTAAAGTTCGATTTCCTGTAGTCCCGTGTTACCCTCTGAGAAGGGCATTAAAGCACATTAAAAGGAAGTTTTTTTTTTTTAAGTCCTACATCAGACCGTAGTTTAATGATCATGGTACGCTAGTGATGTGAAATCTTTTGTTTCGATAATCGACTGGTCTTTGATCCCGCTGTTGATCACTGTTTCGGTAGCCTTTGGTTGGAACCAGTCAAACCACAAACCCTTTGTTAAGATAATCTATCTCGATTATTCAATCTTTTCCAGCTCTATAATGTTAAATCATATACATAGCGTCGGCATATTTTATTAAAATTGAGGGTTATCAAATTCGTCAAGGAGGTAGTGCGTAGGGCAAACCGTTACCATCTGCTAAGTCAAAAGGTACCAGAAAAGACTGGAAGCAAAAATTACCATTTCCTGACCATTTTAATACCTATACAAGGATTCTCCTAAGTATAAACCATAACCCAAGCTATATGAAGCATTTTGTCGGGCGGCAATCTCTGCTATCTCGTGATCTATAACTTTTCAAATTGTAATTTTAGATTTTGCTAAAATCATCTGACAAGCTAAATAAGCACACAATGAGAGTTGTAAAAAGTGATTTTAGATTATTGTAGGATACTTGTTTTTTTTATATTATTTTTTGTCTTCCCAAGGAAGTTGGTATGTTTCTGATAAACCTGCATAACCGTTCTAAAATCTAAAAGATTTATATATTTTATTGCAGTATAAGGTACATAAAGAGTGCTAAAATATGTATGAATCACTTCTACTATATAATAGTAGATGTTTTTAGTCCTGAAAGCTTAGTGAAATTTGTTATGATGAAAGATGCTGGTGTCGAACTTTTAAGATATTTTGAGCAAAAATATTTTGGTTTTGTATCTTGGAGTAGATCCCTACAGACAAACTCCCTCCATCCCCCCATGCAAACAAATGGCTATTCCATCGCAGTTTAATACTAAATTGATACCATGTTGAAGCCAAATGTAGTCTTCATAATTACTAATAAGAATGTCATAGGTGTTTAAGGTATTAAGTTAAAATGAGTGTAAGCAACCAAAGTTTTCTACTTCTAATGGTTGGACAAGTTTAAATACAACTGACTCAAATGTATCCTCACACAAAGAACCCTTCATGTAGAAAGGATGCTAAATTCTATCGTAGAGTAATATTAAACTGGTACCATGTTGAAACTAAATATATGATAGTCGGTTGTGGAGTCTTTAAAATTTTCCGACTCCGACTTCACCCTCTTCAAAATTACCGACTCCATCTTCTTGAAAATTAATGACTCCGACTCCACCCCTTTGAAAATTACTTACTCCGAATCCGACTCCACCCTCTGGAAAATTTTAGACTCTTAACTACGTCCTACTTACTGAAATGCTCAGTTTATCTGACATAAATAATATTTCATTTGGTAATTCTTCTAAGTGAAAGAATGTAAATGGAAATTTTGGCTATATATAAACTGTTATACTAACTAACAGGCATGTCACGTTGCTCACGCAAACCAGTTATTGTGCTAGATTGTATAGTGAATAAACTGAATTCTTCATTTAAGAAATACAACCCATAATAATGGCATTAATTTTTCACATGAAAATTTTAAAATATACCTAATAGCTAGCATATCATTATATATATACTAACTAACATTACACCAGCTAAGTAAAAGATTAATCCAATTTTTTTTATATGCTATATCATGAATATACACTCTCAAATTCTTCATAATCAAATAATAAGAATATTTCTAGATATTATTTATATTTTTCGTCTTTCATGAGCATTTTTCTCCAAAATATAGTTAAAATATATTAATATAATTAATATTATATATATTAAATAAATATATATTATATATATATATTTATATTAATATAATATATATATTAATAATATAAAGTTAAAATATAGTATATTATTATATATATATTAGTATATCTTATAAGTATAACATAAATATATATATATATACATATATTATATAATAATATAATATAATTTTAATTATATATTATAATTATATATATATAATATATTATTATTAATAACATATTAATAATAATAAATATTTTATACATATATATACATATATATATCTACTATTTATATATAATATATATAATTATATATAAATATATTAATATATATATATATATATAATAATTAATATCATTATTAAATAATATATATATATATCTAATATATATATATATAATACTATTATAATATTAGTAATATATATATATAAAGTGATATATATAAAAATATTTAATATTAATAATATATTAATATATATATTTATAATATATTATAATAATTATTATAATATATATATATATATAATATATATAATATATATATATAAATTATATTATATATTATATATATATATAGTATTATAATATATATATATAATATTAATACTAGTCCCACCCCGTCTGCGTTACCATTTGCAGTTGTTGGGCTCTCGGAGACTGCTGGCTGGATTAAAACGCCCCTTCATTCCCAGAGCGAAAACCACATTTTTTTATTCCCACCAAATCCCCTATAATAATTTGTATTATTCTATAGTTTCCCACCCCTTTCCATCACAGCCCTTGTACGATCCGATCCTATTACTATCTCCACAAGATATTTACAGTCACCACCACACATACACATCATAAGAAAATAAAATAATTACAGTGAATAAATCCGTCAATTATATAAAACCACCTATACTGATCAGTAATCTCTCCATAAATTGATGTGTATCTATACTACTGCAATAACACTCATGCACGCATGATTCAGTTCACTATATTGATAGAAATAATAAAATCTCGGACTTATGCAAAACCAAACATTGTAGTTAAAAAAAAACACGAGGGGCCCCAAACGAATAAACATTCAGAGAGAGAATTTCGGAGGCAAGGCACATCACACACACACACGATCGAAAATAAGCCTCCGGACGCCCTAAATACAGTGCACATTAGTAGTAATCTCTGAGACTGTACCAGATGTATAGCAGAAAGAATAGTAATCCCTTCCATTATAAAAATTAAAACGCACACCCATCGAGTCCATCCTTCTACAGTTACAACTTGTTAATATGCAGTATAATCAATGTATAAAATTGCCTAAATGCTAATATACAATTACGATGTGAAAACATGAATATGATTTGATAAATTATTAAATATATAGATACATATCAATCTATTATATAATATAACTGTATGATTTATATTATCACAATGATATATTAAATTGCCAAAAACACATCACAAACAAACCTACATCACCATCTTTCAAGGCGTACCCAGCCACCTTACCACGTTCCCTTACAACCTCTACCCTGTATACCGTAGCTTGGGCGCCTTGTTCTCGACACCTAAAGTTCTCACAAAAATATCATCATTACCGTCGACGCAACGCAAAAACCCTACAGTGGCCCACGGCCTATGCAATCACGCCAAAAGGCCCCTAAAGTAGTCCGTCAATCCCATCGTAATCAATGCTACCCCTCAGCAATGTCAGCAACCAGATATTTCCAATGATTACAATTGCAAATCCACCTACCTCCAAAGCTGGCTAACTAAGCACAAACCATTCTTCCAGTAGCGCACTTGGAACGATAGTCCTAGGGGAAGTACCCTCTGATACACTATGCATCTAAGATTGTACCTAGTCCGAGTCGCCCTAACCGACAATCAAATCCTGGTTCTGTAATCATCACTTACTCTCTCGCCTAAACCTCTCTTCTGTATACTTTCTATCACTGTATAATAGAACACTCTAATCATCCCTCATATATCTGTTGTTCTGGAACACGAACAGGACCGAAATCCAAATTCATACTGAAAATCCAACATAAAATTTCCTATCAAACCCTTAAAGATTATCCCCTTCGCCGAGAAATCCTCGACAAACAAATCCCCGTTACTCTCACGTTATTCAATAACTTTCATTATCCCAGCTCTGTTATAATACCCCTACCTCCACTTACATAGTCAAAATAGGTTACACAAGCACCAGAGCTTCGCACGTATATCCCTCACCCCGAATTCCTTCCAAATTGTCAACGTTTGTTATTCTCGGAAATACGTAGCTCTGACCTACATATTCCAAATCTGCGGATAATTATTTCACTCTCCATGCTGAAATATACCTATAACCTAGAAACTTAATGACCCCACAGTGCCTTCGTTCTTTCACACTGCCGCGTCTTATATCCTGTATCCGCCGCCGTCTCTATGAGCCCTGTACGCAACATAAAATCACATATGATCTAATATGCAAGCTACAAGTGTAAATATCAGACAAATCTAAATCAACTTAACGCCACGATATTCCAGTCAACCCTCCCGTTTAAATTCCACCAACACTAACCTACTAACCTAACAAACAATCCTCCTCTCTCAATTACCAATTGATTTCGTCAGGCATATACTCCTAATTTAGTGAAATACTAGCGTATTGTCCTACACTATCCAATTAATCTCAAAGAGTACAAAAAACAGTCCTATGATTCAATCTCCCGAGTCCAAAAAGCTATCAAACAACGCCTATCGCCTCTAATAACCCAACTAGCAATCTAAACTATTCTGCGGACTCAACCCTATCAAATTGACCACAATTTCTCCACACATACCCATATAACAAAATTGGTCACCAAACTTTGCAATATGCTAGCAACCTTGACCCTTAAATTCCCTCTAAAAAATATCCTGGAAAAAGAGCCTATCAAAAACAATCACAGAAAAAGTAATATCGCAAGTTTACAATAATATTTCGTTAAAATATAGAGCTAACAAATTAAACAAAACACATACCTAAGTAAAAATTCAATTTTGTACCTCGCCATAAATCAACTGCTGAGACAAAAGTGAAGCTTCAAAAGACTGCTTTCAAATAATCCGAGTTATTAATCATACCCACCAACCAACCATACTAATTAGACTTCTTAACAACGTCAAGTTCTAGCTCTTCGGAATCTCCTATGACTCTTCCTCCCGAGTATTCTTATCATGCGCCTCTAAGGATTCTCATACCAGAGATGAATTCAAAAATGCCATGATGGAAACTTTTAAAGCGAAAGCCATATCTTAAAATTGCATATTAACCGCTGAAGAAACTTGTGATAGAAAACTGTCCAACGTTACTTTACCTAAACCTCCTCTTAAGCTTTGGGTCTTGGCATGAAGATAGACCCAGAGGTCCCCATTATCTAATAATAAATGTCAGCAATTTAGGTACGTTATTTATAAATAAATCTCCCTCCCCCCCTCCCCAACTAATGTACAATGTCTTTCCAACAGAGGTGGCATAATTCATCGAATCCATATTAGAAAAATCAATTCTAACCCCAACATATTCTCAAAGACTCCGTTTAAACCTAATAAAAATAAACCTTTTTCCATAGGTAAATCAAACTTTATGTCCTCCAAAAGTCTAATCCTTGCCAAGCATACGGATACCATCTCTACATATATATATAAAGCATTACGGAATCTATTCTAAATTTGTTCTAAATTACATTACCGAATTTTATTTTAAATAAACTTAGATCGCATTCATGGTCAACCTCTTTCACCAAATACCATCTTAAAATCCCCCTATAAAATAATCAACAACTTACAAATTCTACCGGCTTTAATGACTTATCTTTACCCAGGTTGTTCCCACTCCTACGCCAGAACCCACGTTCTCCAACCTCCCTCTCAATTTAAACCTCACACCATCAACATTACCCCATGTCACATAAGGTAATGACAATTATAATTAAGTCCATAGACCCCACCTCATAATTCATAATTATTTTACTTTCAATTAATTTTTTTTTAACAATATACATTTTTAAGCAAATTTAAAACTTGTCAACTAATAAAACATATAACACCAATAGGATATTATTAGCAGCAACTCACAATTCATATCGTACTTCTTCGACCATCAAATTAAATCTACCTTAAACTTCTATAGAATATGAAAGATATACGTGATCAATATATAGCGAGGCTAGCGAAACTCATTCACAAATTCGATCCCCAGCCCATCCCTACTTCTCAAACCATAAACTTCTTAATGCCACAAGTAGCCGTGCACCGAATTCAGTTATATCTCATTCAACATTACTAAAGTTTAAATTTATTATCTATAATTGAGAAATTTCTAGAAATATAAGAAACTAATCAGAACTAACTAACTTTTTAAACACGCTACCTACTCCCGGTTATACTAGATGGACTTCAATCTTCGCCACCCTTTATGGGGTGAACTCTCTTCAATCACATAAAACCAAATCATTAATAATATACACTCCTTCAACCACTATATTTCAAACTTGCTGCCACTTTAACACAGTACTCCTACATATGAACGTTTAATAACACCACAACTTCTCTTGTATTATATTCCGTATGCTCCCTATCCCTGATGAATCCTTTACCTGCCCGCTGTGATATTATTTATCTATAGTCGCATATCATTCAACACAACAGCTTTGATAGTCATATTTCCTAAGCCCATGCCTAGTAACCCAATCAGCCTGATAGTCTTCTATAGAAATCAGATATGATCAGATAATTTCTATATATTGATCAGCAATGACCCGCTACACAATATCCTAGAACACCTTAACCGATTCCGACTGGTTATGATCCTATTGGGGCTTTTAGAAAAAGTCTCATCACTTGACACGTAATCATCCCCGACTCGCCTGAGCTACTAGGAATAAATAATCTTTGTAATAAATATGGAGCTAAGCCACTCGATTTTTAATCATATAATTCACAAGGCAAGTAGGTACCAAGAATAGTTCTTGCAACTATACTCTGTGTACCCACAGCTAACTACTCTACTAAAAACCACAAAATGATATAATATCATACCTCCTCGCATTTATACACTACTACGACTACCATTTAATTCCAATACTGAAATTAGCTAAACTGCTATTCTGAGTCATATATATATATATATATATTATATATTTATATAATATAATAATATATATATCATATAATGTGAATATATAATATTAGAATACTAGAAATTTACCTATAATTAATATACATAATTTTAGATATATAGAAATATGAATTACAGACAGTTGTGTCATTACAGAAATTATTATAATATTTAATAATTTTTAAATATATTTCTTGAAATTAGGTATATATATGAAGAGAATTTATATATATACTTAAAATTACCCTAAATTTAATCACTGCAAACTCCTAACTCTATAACATAAAATACCAAATTTACTGACCTTGACCTTATTGGACCTAAACCTTTTTGCCTTGTAGTATTGATACACCCATCGCAAAACGCCCAGGCATCGCTGTAAGCCAGTACGTACGCTCCCTCCTTATATATTCCCGCCCTACTACTGAACATGTTCCCTCGTTTTTGATGTTTGCTCTTGATATTTTCTGATTGCCTTTAATATTCGCCTTTAATACCCTCGTTATACCACGAAATTACACTCATGTTTCACTAATATTTGCTAATATGAAGGACTTTATGATTTAGTAGGGATTATTCTTGGAGCACATGCACTACCTGCCCACCTGCCGTGTGGTAGGATCAGAGCCGCCCATGTACAGTTCATAGTTAAAACTCTTGAAATTTCATGAGAAAGGGAAAATACTTTCTCTCATCGCTCATCCCCACACAATTTTTTTTATACAAATATAAATACACAACACCACGCTCACCACCCTCCACACACCATATACACACAGCGACAAGACTACATAAATATATTATCAAGTAATTAATATGAGAACTTAACAATTATAGTGTATATTTAGACAGCTTACTTTTATTCTTTACATATTTAACAAAATGGAAAACTTATAGGAAATAATAAGTGTGATTGTATTTGTTAAAAAACAATTGATCTTGTTAGAGAGTATGCTTATTGAGATAAATAAATATTGAATATATATACCATAAAGTAATTTTGTCAAACGAATTGTCTATATTATTACTTGGAAAAAAATTAAGTAATCTTTTTGAACTTCATACCCTAACTTATTGTGTGCTCCACAGGAAAGATTCTTTAAGATTTATCAAGCCAACTGTTCCAGCCATTCGGATCTTGAATGGCTGCTGCAGCAATCTTTTCCTTCTGCAGCAACAATTAAAGATAGAAATTTCTGGTGCGTTCCACCAGAAATTGGGCATAAATCCCGATTATTCAGGATTTGAACCTTATTAATCCTACAGCCTTACGCCGTTAATCTTAGAGCCTTACGCCAATTTGAATAAAACTTACTGAAAATGTCATAAATATTCAAATTTGAAATTTTTTTTTGGCAGAAAAATTTTTAATCAGAAATAAGCTAATAAAATTCATCGGAACCCACGATACAAATGCATGGTACAAGAACATTTTTCTAACAGTACCCCCGACCCGTAGATGGTGGTAAAATAATTAAATATTACTTCAACACCATGATAAGCCTATTAAAAAATATAAATACAGAAGCATATGACAGTAAAAGTAGTTTTACATGCTATAAAAATGAAATATGGAGACTTCAAAACTTTTTTCCAAAATAATTTCCCGAGGATTTTTTTACGATTTTCTTTCCTTTCAGCTCATTTAATCATTTCATGTAAGTTTCAAGAAAATCGGAAAGTAAGTTTCATTAAAATCGGTGTGAGCCGTCGGGATTAAATAAGGGCCCTGAATTTTTTTTTAACGCAGTAAAAATTTGAAATTCGTTGGAGACTTTAGATCTAAACATTCAGCAGCTGACACATAAAGAACAAAATGTAAATATATTTGTTATTTAATCGTAATTGTAATCACCATCAATTAATTTACTTAATAAATAATTTTAATCGATATCAACAAACCGTATGTGGAATATAATAAATAAAAAAACATTGGCAAATAAATAAAAAAAATTTAATCAGACTTGGCGATAAATGTTTAAGAAGCAATATTTGAACGCTTGTAACTTGTAAACTATTTGAAGAATTAAGTTCGTTAAATATTTTTCCTGATTAAAAGCAATTTTAAATTATTGAAAACATTAAATAAATGGCACGTAATAAGTTTTGTACAAATTGAAACATTTGCGTAAGAAAGTAACTAAACTATTAATATCACTAGAGCCTAACTTCCTATGCTCAACTCTTCAATGCTAATGCTTGTTTATATCTCGTGATTATTCAATAGTTACTGTCAGTGCAAACTAAAGGGAGAAATTTCTATCTTTAAACTTACTGCCGTAGATTGAAATGGACAATTCGGTGAAACGTTGTAACCTCATCATATTCAATAATAATTTCCGTGAAAACATACCCAGATCTATCTTTAAATTTCGCTGCAAGAATCTGAACGGCTTGAAATTGGTTTCTGATGTAAACCTACATTGGAGGTAGTTTTTATATTCAATATGTTATCACTTTTAGGCAAAACATAATACTATGGAATTGATTACGCTAACCCCTATAACGCTTCGGGCGAAGGTCGACTGCCGAACAAGAAATATAATGAAATTGGCTTTGAAAGTTGGAATACTCTCATTTTCTGTTCGCGATAATGAATTGTTGTCGCATTTCCCGCATGCTGTTTCGTGATGGTTAAATTAAACTAA
>JABUQX010050894.1:55000-57500 GCA_015478945.1 Trachelipus rathkii
ATATATATATATATATATATATATATATATATAGTATAATATATATAAATATATTAATATATATATATATAATATATATATATATATATATATCATATATTTAAGAACTACTTTGTCGCTAGTGATATATTTACCTTAGAGAGGAAGCCCTTGGATCCTTTTTTAGTATTATGCTTTATTGTCACTTCATTTATACTAAATGTACACAAATTAAAAAACATTGTTAAAGACACATTTTTTTTTAAATTGAAATAAATTTTTAAAAGGAAAGCTAATTTTCGTCCCGACACGCGAGATCCTTCAGGCTAAGGGACTGGATTTTTTTCTTGATCTTCATCAGTTCAAGTGTGTTTTAGTTGGTCTGCTATTTTCTTCATGGTGTTGTTGAAATATTTTGATGTTTTCAGATTTTCATTTTGTATAACTATCTTAACTTCAACGGGATGCTTATTGTAGTTGTTACTATTATAATGCAAAAGGATTCCATGATTTTGCGAAGGTCGTGGGATTGATATTTCTGATCATCTTTATATTATTGATATTGATTGAGTGGCCTGTGTTACGCCTATGACTTGTTAAAGGTGAATTTATGGTGTCCTTGTGCAGGTCATCTGTATGTTGATTTTTTCTTCTTTCCAAATCTATGGTTTCACCTATATGTTTTATTGCAAGTATTGCAGGGGATTGGATATATACAGCTTTGGGGAGATTTTCTTTTCGTTTTGGGATTTTGAGAATGTTTTTAAGGTGATGTTATTTTGATGGAATGAGGGTAATATTTTTGATAATATTTGTTTTAACGAAATATAATGGTAATTGAGGAATTGGTAAAAAGGTGTTGCTATTTTTCGGGAAAAAGTGCTATAAGTACCTTCTTTTTTGCTTTGTAAATGTTTTGTGATGAAAAACTCAGGAAGTAAAGTGATTTGACAGTATTGTGGATGTAACTAATTTAGTTTCCTGTGCTAGAAGAGGGGGAGAGCATATACGATAAGGCACGGAGAAAAAGAGATGAAAGTGTAGCTATTTTATTTTTTTTTTTTTTTTTTTTTGTTTGGGGAATTGATTAGATAGCCAATGTATATAGTTTGGTGCGAATGTTGGTTTCTATATATGGTAAATTGCCAGTAATTGTTATTCCATGTGATTAAGGTATCGAGGAAGGGGATAGAGTTGTTGGAAATCATTTCTATAGTATACTGAACTGAAGGATGAATAGAGTTAATATAGTTTAGGACATCATTAGGGTTGGTGTTGTGAGGGAGGGAGACAAAAATGTCATCTTCAATATCTAATCCATAACTATGTTTTAATAAGGTGGGTTAAATATGATAAACATTCCTGTTTATCCATCATATATGTACTGAGTTGGGAGAGGGAGGTTGGGGATCATACTCAGTGCGAAACTTTGTTTGTCACAATTTTGCCAATTAAAAATGAAAGAGTTATTTTGTAATGAGAGTTGGCCTTCTCGTTTCATATATTAAAACATCTCATTAATCTCTCATTACAACATAACTTCTATGAAATTTTCTTGCCTTTTAAAGAAATAGCCTAATCAATATCATTTTCCTTTAGGTTTATTTTTAAATTTAAAAACGTAGTTACTGTTCGCTCGTTAACAACAATAATATTAAAAATCAGTTTCCTCCTTATTTATTCTGAAGACAAACGGAAAAAAAAGTTATTCAACAAAAAAAAAAATAAATAAAATAAAACAAATTTTGAAAAAAAACAAAGCTCATAACGAAGGGTATCTCAAATTTTCTTTTTTTTTCTTTTTAAATAAAACTCTAAATTAAAAAAAAATAATAATCAAAAATTTATAAATCTATATTTGTAAATTTTGTATATTTCTATTCCCCCCCTCCATCTCCCCCTTTGAGAAAGGGTAAAACTCAAAATAATATTTGTTTACATTATTAAAACAATAAAAGAATAATATTTATAGTCATTTTCTTTTCATTTTTTGTATATATTTCTCTTTTTTCAAGAATTTCTGTAATATTTAACTTAGATGAATCAAATAAAAAAAAAATTAATGGATATCAAATCAAATTTTTTTTTTTTTTTGGGGGGGGGGGGAAATTTCCGTAATTTCCTATATTTCCTCCTTACACACACACACACTTAATCTGCACAAAAAAATAAATCCATTATATTATTGCCTTATGAATAGACGGACTTTGGGGTCAAAACTATCCTCCCGAATTTTTTTACACTCTCTCTCTCTCTCTCTCTCTCTCTGCTTCTCTATATATATTATATTATATAATATATATATATATCATATATATAATGTTTATATATATATATATTATATAGTAATATAATAATATAATATATATATATAATATATATATATATATATATATATATATATATATAAGTTAAAAGCCGATTGACAAGATACTCCGCGTTTGAAAGTGTGCATGTCAAAAGGGATGAGGAAATATAGAAGAAAGTCGGAGAAAGTCAAGAGTTGGAGAAGGTAAAAAGT
>JABUQX010050894.1:62500-77028 GCA_015478945.1 Trachelipus rathkii
ATATTAACGAATTGGCAACTTTGTTTCGTCCTCGGAGGAGCCATTGATGGAAAACATAAAATTAATTGCAAAAAAATAAAAAATAAAATAAGTATAGGCTAATATAAAAATAAATATATTCAGCTTTCAATCCTTATTCTTTTTACTATTGCAAAGTTGAGTAATGCACAATCGAATTTCATTTAATTTCGTTTGTACGGAAAAATAATAAAAAAATAGACTTGCTCAAATTTACAAACACTGCAGATCATTCATGAACGAAAATAAGCAGAAATGAATGAACTGTATATATTTATAGTAAAGGAGATGTGCACATCGCTGTTGTACAATAATATATATATAAATATATATATATATATATATATATATGGAAGGTAAATAAACGGTTAAGATAATAAAATTTAGATATAAGGTGTGGTGTGTAAAATGTGTTTGTGTTATTATAATTGAGTTTTATCTGTTGTTTGAATAATTAAAGGTAAAATAGGAGAGTGATAGGGCATATAAGAAATCAGATTGCAATTCATTCACTCTGCAATTAGAAGTGTACTTGTGTAAAAGTTAAGAGAGCTATGGTAAAGATTTTTGTTGTATAAGTGTGAATAGATAAGTGACTAGATATATCTATAATATAAGGTTCTTAAATTCATTATTTAGGAGATAGGGCCCGGAGTATTCCCGGCCTATACTTCCGGATAATACGGTCACTATAGCCTAGGAGAACCAAGTGATTTGTGCGACCCTAGTCCGGTATCCGGGGTTGTGACACGGACCGTGATAGTGTCAACATTGTTCAATCTCCGGCCGGCTCACCGAATTGAATTACTTACCGTCATAAGAAAGTTGTTTGTATTTACTGATGTCCTCGTTGGGGGAACATAATATCTAAATATATTTGAAAATAATATAATATGTGGAAATATATATATCTGTAATATGTAATATCGGATTTTTGAGTATATAATAGATGGTAGGTGTATAGTACTTAAGGTAGGTATATTTAGGTTCTATTATATATATTATATATATCTATATTATATATATGCCTAACATCTTAGTCACTCACACACACATATAACATATCATATATAAATAGATTTTTTTTACAGTTGTATCAACACTACACTCTATACTCTAACTAGTTACATAAAGCCCTATTCAAGGTAGATATGGGGTTTAGTATAATATAATAAGTATTTTATATACTTAATATAATATAAAGTTATATATATCCATCTGCTTCTCATAGCACTTTCCGAATGTTGGATTAACCCAAGTCTATAGTCTTAGCATTTGCCATTTAGCATTGAAATTAGCTTTAATGATATTTGGATACGATCAAATACATTTTGTGTGAAATCTTGGCTGGCAGACCTACCTGTTAAACTGTCATGAAATGTATGATATGTACCACTTATAGACTTTAAGCATTAAAGAAAATTTGTTATATAAACAGAAGAAAGAGAGATGAATTGCTATGATTTTCCATACCATCTCTATATTTAATGCGAATGTATTAGTCTTTCATGGTTTTAATATTGTGTATTAATTAGCATTATTACAAATTACTCATAACAATAAAATAGAACAGAGCCGAATGGCAAAAATAAGTGAACCCCGCGGAAAGGAGGAAGCGAGAATTCTTTTATCGGTGTTTGGGCCAAGAAGGTACATAAAGGGCTGGAGTTAATGGCACAACCGTGTAAAATATGATGGACTAATAATATTTCTATATCATCTCCCACTGAAATCCAAAACAATTTTATTTTTGGTCAAACGTACATGATATTGCGAGCAGAGCTAGCCAAATATTAATTTCGCGCAATTGTGATTCTTATCAACACGTTATCGCAAATCGCAATTAGGATGCGCTTTCATGTTTTGATAAGATTTCGGCAATTCGCGGTATTGCACGCAAGAGTAATAAACTATAGTTCGAGCGCGAACGCCTCGACAGCCTCACCTTTGAGATATGAATAGCCGCTGGTATTAATGATCGCTACTATAAGATAATTATATATGATAGAATATATATAAATATATAGTATCATTTTATAAAATAGATAATAATACACAGTTATGATATAAGCCTATTAATATAATATTTATCGGTACGCTTTATGATACTCGACTCATAATAACCTTATATTACTACTAATAAAGTACCGGTTATAGGTGAAGTCACTAAGATAGCCTAAACCTATCTCTACCTATAACTAACCATAATTCAGAATAAATGAAGTAAACAGTAACTTAAACTCCATTAAACAGGGGTGGTATATGAGTAATTACCCCTTATGTTATATGCTTGGAGCAACTGAGAAGAGAAAAAATAATCGTCTATTACCTACTACGTAGTTAACTAATAAACTCACATGAAAACTTTACTAACCCAGTTTTATTACCTATTATTTATAGAGGTATATATACTATATATATTATTAGCTACATCTAAAAAGCTTTTGAACAGGTATGTGATATACATGTAGTGTTGGATCTATATTAACAATCTATTTTATTTGATTATTATAAGTATTACAATAGACATGTTGTAATAATCTCTGTAATATATAATGATATAATATGTCATAATATATTATTATTATAATTAGTCAAATTATATTTGTGAGTAAGATCGTAAGAGATACTATATATATATATGATCGAAAGAAGAATATAAAGATAGTAATAAGTTTGAAACGTATATAATTTATATATAAATGGAGAATAAAGCCAAAATGATGTCTGCTTTAATCTAAAAAAATGTTTGTGACAGGTGTGTTCCCTTCACGAGTTATGTTCCAAAAGAATTGAAGGGTGTACTTAATTATCGAGTCGGGAAGGTTGTCATATAAGTAATATGTTAGCAGACTCAGTCATTTCGACTCATGTAATGATGTAAGGAAGAGATGGGACTTGTTGCTCTCGCGGTGTCCCGCGACGCACCATAGACGCAAATACCCGAAAAACCGCAAATACACAAAGCCATGACGAAAAATGTTGCATGATAATGGGAACTAAGGAGAATCAATAATTTTTTCTTATGCCTTTTATGAGATGAGATTATGACATACAAATAAAAAAGGTGAGGGGCATACGCTTCCTAGAACGACCCTCTGTTTATGCATAACGGAGTTGTTGTGTCACTAACGCCAATGTCAGCCCATATGGAGCCCTATCTACGCAACGTCCATGCCGTCATAACGTCATGTGCCTACAAATAAAAGCCGAACGTGTCAATATGAAATAAATTAGGGTTAAGTGAGAATTCTCAATGTAGAGGAATATAGATAATCTCAGATAGTTTGTCATAACAATATCGTAGTCGAGATAACAAAAGGATTAATTGTAAACCTACCTAAATGTCCCATACCCTTATATTTAGATTAAATTGATATGTACTGAAAATAAAGGTAGGTCGCACTAATAAATACGGCCATAGTGAACTGTGTGAGTTAGCAACCGAATAACAGCTATTCATAAGTGACGAATTATGAGTCACTAATGAACACGCTACCAGGCAAACAATTACTATTAGATCAGAACAGATGTATATAGAAGAAGAAGTGTCACGTCGCAGCGCTATCTAAACCTAACACGGTGTGATATAGTTTTAATAGAGATCTGAGACTAAAGCTCAGCATAATAAGCAAGCCACATGCACGCAATTATGGGAACAACCCGAACGTGACCCGGGGTAGTTATGGGAGAGCGCGAGCGCATCGGGACGTCGACTCCGGTTGGCGCCAGTTGTATCCATACGCACACCGGCCATATGCTGCTGCAAGCCCAGGCTTGGCGGTGGACACTACTCGTGTATACCGCGCCACCCCCATCGAGAGCAGTACACTCGCGCAGGTCCGCTATCTAGAAGCGATGGCGAAAATAACCAAGTTTATAACAGACGGTTTCAGGTACATTAAAAAGGTACAAGATATAATGCCTCAAGAACGCCATCACTCTCGAGCGCTCGTAAGCGCGCCGAGCGCGTGGCTAGTCGGAGAAGTAGCGGAATAATGATGTTTCCCACGCCATAAGTAGAGAAAATCAGAGTTGGAAGGCTGTCAAAAATCTAGATAGCACACATCACAATAGATACAGAAAGCTATACCAAACGTGCTCCCTTGTCGCGTACGGATGGCTCCGATGGTATCCGAGTAGTGGGACTTCCTCTTTGCTTTTATCTCAGAGAATCGGTTGTGGACACGCGATATTCGTGTGCGCAAGCTTTCACCAACGTAATCCTCATAATAGACAAGTGCAGCCCTATTTACCGCGAATAGAGAGTTAGGATTGCTCGATGAGTGGAGACGACTAGCAAGGGGACAGACTTCATCGATCTGTCCATTTGAGAGAGACTTTCGGTTCCTGTGAGGGTAATGACCATCTGGCGCGAGCCTTTGTGTACTTTTGGCCACTATATCCTCTTCATTATGGATTCAGGTGCCCCTGAATGCATGCCCGTAATTTACACGCCATGTATATATCCAGACAGTACATAGGATCAGATGGTTATATAAAGGACACCTGAAGAGGAGAAGGAGGAGGAGCTAGATAATGCCAGAAGGTAGCGCGCTCACTACAGAGGGTTGCCCGATTTATGGTGGAAATAGGCAGGAGCCCACCCGATCACCGTAATCACATCATCCGCCTTTAGCTTCACAGCCCTTGCGCAGATAGAGCAATAGAAACACATACAGCAGGCGGGGAGATTTACTAGAAAGTTGTTAGTAGAGGTTGTACATATGTTGCAAGAGGGCGAAAGATTTGTCGGTGAGGCTTCAGTAGTATTATCCTCTAAGAAGTGCAACTCTTGCCACGTGTCTATTTGAGGCATATATGCCCCGCTTTGCTCGGTCCGAAGTCACCGTATTCCTCTCTGCCCGACGCAACCCGAGTTTTCGCTATCTTGACATGTACAAATTGTGAGCTGAGAAGTTAGACTTGAAAAACCGTTAGAGATTTTACATCAACACCGAAGATATCACCCGATACGCAATTTGTACTTCCCATACGCCTAAATTGGCTTAGATGAACTCACCGCACACGCCAGTTGACACATGGTCTACATCATGAGGAGAAAGGAGTAGAGCATCTTGGCTGTCAAACGAATGGACTATTCGAGAACGTGCCTAGGGCCGCTGGCCCTATACGGAACTCGATTAGTCCACGCTTCCAATGGACACATACTCCTTCACGTTTTCAAATCTAAATATTTATACATCCACTGATTTACTATCACCTAAACTCGGAGGACATATATTGTTCTATCTGGGAGGGCTGATAACATCTCGCGCACACCCCTTACATTTACAGTCTGAGATCCAGTATGGCTTGGTTATCAATCAGCTACTACCTGTACGAAATGCGAGACTGCCGACCTGTACTCCTTCGCCCGTCACGGAATACGTCCTACGCCCGGCAATGTAAGGGACCACCAATAGAACATAAGTCTCCTCATTTCCTTCCAGGCAGAGAAATTCACTCAGTTCTTCAGAGGCTACATGCCTGACTAACTCTGTGATCGCTGAGTAGGGCTGACGGAGATGGAATGTTTATTTCGAGCTGTAGGTATGTGAATAGCGTACTTCTCAGCATTATAATACTTTATGTTATTATATCTTATTATATTATTATTATTATTATTGATTATTATAATGTAATTAGTTTATTTTAGTTATTGTAAAATACGTATCACAATATTAAGATTTGTTTCATCTTTACTTCTATTAAATTATTCTATTGATGTAATTAAGTTATATATATTTACTATATATAGAGTATGTTATATTATTTATGATTATATAGAGCACTTGAAGACAATTTAACAAGTACTTTATCTAGTTATTAATTATCTATTTTTATTATTATTAATTATAACATATTAAGATGTATAACGTATTAGGTAAAATTTCAAAAAAATTCTTGATGTTCCGTCTTGACAACCACTTAATGTCTGGCAGGGCTCTGATACTCTCATGCACATTCCACCGCTTTACACCACTCTTGTTGTACATCGTCTATTAGAGATCCTGTCATGAACTACGGATTACAATTGCAATGAAAACGCGACTGTATATAACAAATGTCAAAGAAGATAGGACTCACCACCTATACTATTTTTTATAGATGCATTTCTACAGAATAACCCTAATAAAAACATAATCATCCATTCGAACATTTCGCATGCTTGTGCGTCGGTTTTCGTATTGCGGCGTGACGCTAAATACAAACTATATAAATACGTTTAACTTAATCCCATTAATCTCATATAATTCTATAATATTTATATCTAACACATTTTCATAACTTATATAACTATCCTCACGTTAACGGTGATAAGACGCTGATTAAAACATATAATATTACTGATGAGACCCACTATATAATATATATACATTTATATATTATTATATATATATATACATATATATATATATATATATATATTATATATAACTATATATATATATATATATAATATATATAATATATATATTATATATTTTATAATATTATATTTAATAATATATATATACTTATATATATATAATATATATATATATATATTAATATATATTATATAATATATTTATTACTAATAATATATCATAATTATATTATTTAATAGAGAGAGAGAGAGAGAGAGAAGAGAAGAGAATTTTTTTTTTAAATAATTTTTTCAAATTAATGCGTCATCGTCATGCGTCATCGTCCAAATCGTTTCATCGTCATCGTCAAAATTTACTCATAAATCGTCTACGTGCATCGTTCTATCTAGGCTAAAAAAATTAATCTATAAATACGTCATCACTAATAATATATTAATTTAATTACATATACATTACTATTCATAATATATATATTTCTAGTATCTTTAATTAATTTATAATAAAATATTTACCAATAAAGTAATCAAAGATCGGCTTCGGAATGATTATTTCAACTCGTAGTCACTAACAAAAGAAGCAAGTTCCAAGTAACGTTCGAAAGAAGTTAATGACTCATCGATAACGTAAGAATGATTCATTAGTATTACATAATTGAACGGGCAAACAGTCACTATCTTATTTTTTCTTTCTTAACACTCGAACAATAAAGAAATGTAGAAATTAACATCAAAGAAAAACATGTTCACAACATTTAGGGGTAATAACGGTAGAAGCCACGTGCATCCATCATAAACTTGTTTTTGACCGTAGCAGTACCCTAATAAATAAACTATATAATATTTTGTAATGTACTCCATTTACGAGGTTAGAACGTTTAAGGTAACATATTCATAATGCTGACATAAATAAAGTTATTACATAACTGTATTACTAATTCACGTCATGTAAATCTAAATTAGTGAATTATCATATATATAATAATAATATAATATAGGATAATAATAGGATTTAAAGATTATTTAAGATTTTTCCAATAAAATCTCGTGATAAGCAAGTTGGCCCAGATGTGCTGACCGAGTTTAAACGGTATTTAAACGCTCCGTAGAACCGGTTATAGACAATATATAAATTTCGTATACACTCGTCGTTTGAGAGCCTAGTCCGTGTATTGATATCTGTACCGGTTTATGTGCCCGGAAACAGTTGATATCCGGTATATAGCGCTTCTACAGACCACGAGGTATTAATACCGCGATACGAACTAGATATTCCGGAACTAAATTGAGTACTATCACTGGTCAACCCTACCTCTCCTAAATCTATGACTTATCTTAAATATCAAAACTATATAGCGTTTCATAATGCCTAATACTCCATATTTTATTTAAAAACAGCAATTATTCATCTACATATATATATATTATTAATATTATTAATTATCATCATATAATTATATAATATCTAATTATATTCATTATATTAATTACTTATCTATAAATTATTAATAATATTATATCTATTGTATACTTAATGTGTATAATTGAGACTAAAAACATAACATCTTTCAACCACTATCTATATATCTCATATATAATTTATGCTCCTTCGTTGCTGTTTGTGGCAACGACCACTATTTATATTTTTCCTCATCAATATATCATATTCTTTTGTATATTATTAATTAATTTGATCCTGATAATATTCTCACAATTAACTACAATCTATCTAATAATATATATATATATATTATTATATATATTATATTATATTACATATTATAATATATATTATTAATATATTATAATATATATAATATATATAATATATTATATCTATATTAATTATTATAATATAATTTAATTATTAATTTATATATTTAGTATAATGTATATATTAATAATTAACATATATATATATATATATATATATATATATATTTAGTGGATATGTAAAACGATACCCTTAGAAATATCGTAAGGTACCGATAAACGCGCTATAAGAAGTATATATAACCGATAGGACTCTCCGATTTCCTCGCGTTGAAAAATACTACAACTGTCAAAAATATTCCTTTAATAGTATTTAATGTCTGAACCGGAAAACTATTTTTGAGGAGTATGAGTCTCCTTAAAAGTGAATTTATACATTACTCACATAGAGTGAGAAACTTCGTGCGATAGCCTCTGTTCAACCAAAGGTTTGAAATATAAATCGTAATAAAAAATTTCATTCGCTTTTAAGATTTTTTTTATTTATATATTTTTGTGAAGCGCTTTTCGATAAGTATATTTCTAACAACTAATAATACAACAATACATGATAAAATATCTTAGTAAATATAGTAAAATCATTATTGTTATGTTAACTGCTAGGTATAACAACTCATAAAGATTGCCATCTCCTGTTAATTACTAAATAATAATAATATCATCGTAGTCATTTTATATACTAATGAAATTACTGCATCAAGAGCTTTATAGTAATAAAATTTATTTTATATAAATAAAAATAATAGTAAATCTATTTTAAAGGAAATAATTTAATTGCAAATAATATATAATAATTAATTTAATAATAATACTTATTTTATAATGTTTGTTATTATATATCAATATATAAAAATATATTCAACATTTTATATCTGATTTTCCATTGTAATCTATTAACGTAAAGGCAATTTTTTTTATTTGAGCTAACTTTTCCTATCTTATTATTATGCAATTTATTTAATTATTATGCTCAACCTTTCCTATTCATTATTCATGTGCAATTTTTTATTACAGTTTGGGCTGTTATTATTAATTTATTCAATGATTATGCTTATATTTATTATTTCTTATTTTATTATATTAAATTAATTAATATCTTATATTACTTTATTACAATTATTATTAATTGATGAAATAATTATTATTATTATTAATATCATTTTATTTATATAATTACCAATATATTATATGATTATTAGAAGATCATATAATTATAATTATTTTTTATTAATATTATTATATTATAAATTATTATTATTATTATCAAATTTATTTAATTTCTGATTATTATTGAATTAATTATATGAATATTAAATATAATTATTATTTAATTAAATAATAATATAATAATATTAATCTATGTAGCTATTATTATTTATTACTATTAATTATTATTATTATCACTCACTCATGTACCGACCCCAAGATTAGGGTGTAAGGTGGTGTAACAACATAAATGATATACACGCAAACAAGTCTTTAGTAAAAAGTGATACGTCGAGAATAGGAAAGATCATCAGCCTTTACGCTCCTTATAACCCTTTAAGTGAGAACCCGTCGCCCAAGTCAGCAAAATTCACTCCAGGTGCTTCAAGGGACTAGCGATAACGTCACCCTCCAATGTGGCATCCTATATCGTATACTAGTAAGAGAGGTTTCCATCTCACCCCTGAGAAAAAACCACTCTAGGTCGAAACTATAACTAATTACAAAAACCCGAAGATTCACTCCTATTATCGCCGTTCCATCTTCTCAAAGCACATATTTGAGAGCAACCTCACCACTTCTTCTTCTCCTCAATTTCATCACTCCGCTTATTACTCTCGACTCAATCCCCTTTTTCTTGCGTCTCCCAGCCGGATTCGATTCCCAACACACTCACCCTATACACCCGTTTTTAATGCGCACGCAGAGACTTTTCCCTTTTTGGGGTGTTTACATTCCTACCCCTTTCCAACAATGGACCATACAACCATCTTCATATGTATCTATCTCGATAATTTTACCTCGTCAAATTTACTCCTTTCTTAAACCGACACACCTCTAATACGTTCATTCCTCATTTTATCAATTCGTCCCACACCTAGCACCACCCTAAGATTGTCCATCCGAACCTTTAAGTGAGAACCCGTCGCAGTCAAAAATCCACCCTACGATTTTTCACGGGACTGCGACGTCCCTCACTGTTGCACTCTCTCATCAATGTGCGGGTTTCATCTCTGAACAAAACGCAGCAACCATGATGACCATCGGATGAGATAGGAACATAACCGACTAGAATATACACTCTATTATGCACTTTTTCTCGCCTTCTGCATCAACTTGCCATTTGCACCAATGCACTCTCCAGGCATCCCTTTGAGCTCTAATGACTTAAAATGCAAACTTTTTCTTCGTCTCACACAGTCCACTGGTTCGATTCCAACACAACGTCACATCACTTTATATCAATCCCGTCCTTAAACAAACGCGACCTATCATCCATCCTTTCCACATGACCAAGATAACTCAGTATAGGAGTAATCTCTCCCTCTCGTTTTATTCTCTCATTTATTCTTTTGTCTTTCCCACACCACACAAGAAGCCAATATAATAGTTCCATTTCCTCATTTTACTCAACTATTCGTTCAGACATTTTCTAGCACTCCAAGATTGTCCATGTCTTACATCACTCTCCGTATGCCACAATTGGTAACATGTATTTAGTGTCTAACTCCTTATTCCCAAGAGACCTAATATGTGTATCACTTTCTACCTGTTGAACTCATTTCACATCACGGTTACAGACACACATTACCGACTCTGCTCCTCTATGCACAATTGAACCTTTATGCGCACTATACTCGCAGCATGGTAGTCCTTTTTACGATCTGTTATCTCCCCTTTGAAGGGGATTTGATATAAGCTGCACGAGCTAGACCTTTCGCTTACCAATTCACAACTTTTTCCTTAATACAGCATTTCCATCATCCGTTCCCTTTTCATCCAACTCATAGTCTAAGTATTTAGAATCGCACACTGAATGCTTTCCATCGTTGAGACACGCTTCTCAACTACATAACTCAACATAACCTCCAAAGTCCCCTCCCGAGAGGACTGTCTTTCACCACACAGCTTAGGAACTTTAACTCTCTTATAGTCTTACGAATATTCGCTTCCAAACACTCCTTTACAACACCCTGACAAACTCTTCAATCTCTCTCCGTTATTTGTCAGATAAAAAGATAGATTTAACATTTCAGAGAACCATTTATATTCGTTGCCACGTTTATTTCTATGAGTCGCGTAAATATTGTTCTCGCAGTATGATTCCTCTTTCCTGAGAAACTGGTAAATGAAACCTGTACAGTGTACACTTTCATTGGACATAAAGAAACTTAAAACCGAACTATCTATAATTTATGAGAGCTCTATGGCAGGAATAATTTCGTCTATGCTCGGAGCATAGCTTTAGTCGATTTCTTAGCAGATAAATATCCTTGGAAGCACACTTTTTTGCTGTATAGAAACAGTGTGAATTACTTTATTGTGAAAGTTTTTAATATAATCCCTGTCAACGCATGGACCGAACAGTCGACACATGCAGAGGCGCTGTTTTTACACTTATTTAAAAAGGCTTAAATACCTTCTTAGAAACACCAGTGTGGTGAGGCAAGAAACAGCTCACGCCTTAGCATGACATATTTCGAGTATTCGTGAGAAGGAAGCTTTGTATTATCGGTGCCATACCAAGATTTTATAGTATATAGAGTGATTGATAATTGCCTCAAGATGATATTCTTCTCAAAAGAGGAGTGAGGAGTGATGTGGTACTTCTTGCTTTTAGCACAAATTAAATATTGAAGTAAATTATATTTTTATCATTATAATTATATTTTAAAAAATTGAAAAGCTTTTTTTTAATTTTCTTCTCTTTTGTATTTGCTCCACCTTTCGAATCTAGAGTTCGGTCTTTCTTGCTCACAACCTAACACTGCATCGTCACGCCGCACAGAGGCAGAACCACCATTTTCTTTGTTTTACAATAATAAAATATATTTACAAATATAGGAAGGGGGTAGTGATTTGTAAATATACGCGGATGAGGTTTAGGAGAAGGGGAGTTGTGAGAGAAGTAAGGTGATTTTGGTTGTGTAAGTTGTTTGTGTATGAGAGTATGGATAGGGTGTATTGTTATGTGGAACATTGGTTTAATGAAGGGTGAATTGATTTAAGAAGTTCGCTTGTAATAATTATAATAATTAATAACAAGTTTATGGAGGGTCCGGAAGCAAATAACCTCTGGTCTTTATCGAATTTCTACCTGTTGTAATATACAATGCATACTAGTATATAAATAGTGTATTAATAATATGTAAAGTACAATAAATCTAATATGCTAGGCAGTACGAACTATAATTAATAATATAACTGATAGTTATACTATAATAATATATCAATATATTATAATATATTATATATATTATATATACATATAAACTCATTAAAATATAAGATAATGCCTCATAGTACATATTAATATAATTTATATATATATATATTTATTTAATATAATACATATGACACATATATATATATACTTATTATACCTTGTGCTATAATATATATACGAGGTATACGTGATACTAGAATACTAAAGAAGTGGTAGTATAACGTAGTAATATAATAATAATGTATATACTGATATAGTATAGAATATAAAAGTTATCACTACTTTAGAGTAACTATCTATTTATGCCGTCCAGAGTTTCCTATAATATATATATTGTAAAAGGGTATCAATTTAAATGAAATAGTGACAACTAAACGCTATCTATTAATATTATTATCATATATACATATAGTATATATATTATATATAAAGCGATGTCAAGGTAACAAAACCAAGTTTACCTTATAAACCTTTGATGATATATATATCATATATTATATCTATGACCGTACTAAAATAATTAAATGAGGGATATCAAGTGTTACTAGAAAGTTAAACATAGGTTAACAGTATTTATAATATATAATCTTAATTTGGCCTTTGGACTATTATTATTATCAAAAAAAAATATTATTAACTATAATTATATATTATATATATATATATATAAAATTATATATCATTAAAAGGTCGTGTGGTGGATAGTGAGTAACCAAAAGCCAAAGCACTGCTACACCTAGCATACTGAGATAGCAAAGTTTTTTATAGGAACCTTCCATACAGGCGCCGGAATGAGAACACTTTGTAAAAGCTGGAGTAAACTGAGTCTAACTGAGAAGGAAGGAAAAAGTCTCGCAGTCCTAAAGAACTCTCCAGTTTCTTTGGGCCGCCGCCCTAGCAACCTTGTGGATTTTTGAGGGTTTTCAATACATGTTTTTTTGTTTATTGTTAAGGCCAAGGAATCGTTAACTTATGTTCAATAGGAGACGACAAAGAAAACGTGCGAAATGAGATATAAAAGTTAGGTGTCCTTAAGAGAATTTGAGATTTGTAGAAGATGGATTTTTAAAGAATTAAATTTACCACAAGCTTGAGACGACACCCTGAAACACCCGGAAATTCTCTATCCAGATCAGCGAGAATAGAAAATCGGGACAAGATTAAGACGAAAGGCAAATTCTTGAAGTAAAAGAAAGAGCAGAATTGAAAATAGAGTTGAAAGGAAGTCAAATGCACCTCAACATACAATTAGTGGACATATGAGTTAGACTTGTGCCAGGTGGGAGAAGATCATTGATGAAAGAGCAGCTGAATAAAGGTAGGAAGATAAAACAGAACCCTAGAGCGATAAGACCGTACAAAGACATTAAATTGGAACGAGAAATAGAGAAAGTCGCCCCATCAACAACAGCCGATAATGAGCTATTTGAAAGGAAAGCTAAGGACCATAAGTAGCAAAGAGAAGAAGGAATCCCAAAGGAGTGGAGCTTGGAGAGGCAGTGAGCGTGGCCAGTAAACGCGTCAAAATGCTTTGGATCATGTCCGAACGCGCCAACAGAAACACCACCGCACAAGTAATTCCCGACGTAAGTTCCTAAGGGCGGAAAACCAATAAATCTGTTAATAGGAAAGTATAGTCGCCAGTTGATCTCGCAGCGCCGAAAGCCCGTAACTCGGCAAATACGGGAAAGAAGGGAATGGATTCCAGATGATCTAAAGAAGTGAGAGTTGGAGGAAGGGTTTCAAAGATCTTACAAAGAATACAAGTTAGAGCTAATAGGGCGATATGTTTAGAAGGATCAGAGCAGCATAACCTTTTTTTTCGGAATAGGTGAACATATGCGCGCTTTCCAACACTGGTGGAGGAAAAGTGCTAAGTCATTGGAGGCACTAGGAGAATATAGTCCTGCACGAGGGCCGCGGGTCAGCACCGCA
>JABUQX010050895.1:0-17500 GCA_015478945.1 Trachelipus rathkii
AAAAAGAAGAGAGAAAAGTGATGAGATGGTAAAATAAGACTTTATGTTGTTATATATTTTAGTAATGATAGAGAGGAGATTAGTGATCGTTTCGGGATAATAAAAATGTTAATTATTTAGGAGAAAAGTTGTACTAAATATAGAAGTTTTTAATGTTATAGATAATATGAAGTGTAATGCGAGAATAAGTGTTTATACCATGTTTGGAACAACGGAGAATCAGCAAAGTAGTGATGGAGAGTGTTATAATTTAATATATAAATTGAGTACTATTGTACCTAGTTAATTCAAATATCTTTAATGTAATCAAAGCGTTTTTTATTACAGAGTGCGTAATTGTTTAATCTTGATGGTGATATATTCTATTTTTCTGATCAACTTTTGTAGTGGTTCTTTGACTATTGGTATGATAGATTTATATGTGGAAGATCGCAGCATACAAATTGGATTAACCGAAAAGATCGTTAATCACTCCGATATGTGCATTAGTCATATCATAAGACACGAGAGATATTGAATGTTGACAGTAGCTGGATGATGTCGATGATTATCGTCGGACCTTCACAACGATGTCTAGGTACAATTGCAGTGCTCAAATATTCAGCTTAATTAATAGACCGGAATAATACTCACTCGGCCGTCCCTGTGAATATAACCCATTCAGGAGAAGGTCAGGATTCACAGTTTAATGTGAAATACGGTCATATATTGAAGGACGGTAGATGTCTTTATGAGATTGACCTATTTCGCAGAGCTCTGCATTTCGAGGTTAATTTTATATATTATAATGTATATATGATATATATATATATAGTATGTATAATATATATGTATACTTATATATATATTATAGTTATAATATATATATATATCTATATATATATGTGTAGTTCCAGGCGGATTGAGTAAGGACTGTGGTTGTAAACGTGAGCGTGGGCATATTAGTTATAAAGTGATATCTACTTATATATACTCTTTAGTACATATAAGTCTGGTTACTGATTTATTTGGTTTACTATGCTGTTTGTATTTTGTGGGTTTTATATCTATGATGTTTCATGATAATTCGTAGTATTATACTTGAGTACGTTATTAATGAGTTAAGTGTTGGGATGCGATTTTCTTTGTATGAAATTACTATGGTTCAGATAACGTAATGGGCTTTGTAGGCGTTTGGAATCAAGTAAAAATTTTTTATATTAATTATTATTATTATTGTTATTATATATTATGTATTATTATTTTATTATAGTTATTATTGTATTATTTCGATTACCCTACATTATATCCAAAGATGTAATTTTATAGGTATAATTTTTACATAATTAAGTAATGATGTATGTAAGTAATTTATAGGAAAGTTTGATGGTGATGTGGATGTGTGAGTAATAATAATAAGTTCATTAATTTGTATAAAAATTAGTGTGGATAGTAAATAATCAAGAAAATTTTTGAAAGACTTTGCATTAATTCCTACTCTTTAACTTTTAACTAATTAAATCTCTCTTTATTCCATTCTAATAAATCAGGACGCCTATTACATTAAATTATAGTATATATATTATATTATATATATAAATTAATTATAATATATTATATATATATATTAGATAAGTATTAATATATTATATATTATATATATATATATATAAGTTTATAAAAACTAAAAAATAAGAAAAATTGCAGGTGGTTTTATTGGAGTTGGGTTTTTTTGTTTTTGTGCGCGGCAGAAAGCTAGCATATAACATAAAAACTATTCATAGGACAAGGGAGAGAAAGTTATCAGAAGAGATGAAGAGAAGGACAACGCATTTGCACCTTAAGTTGCCAAACAAGAACATCTTGAAGGACGGCAACAGACGCACGCTCTAGCACGCGCGGACATAGCAACAATCCGCGTCTTGGCATCAACATACTAACTTTATTGAGTTCTTACTTCAGCTTTCTCCGCTAGAATGCAATCATAGGCAAAACGATGCGTTTCTAGACCTCTCAAAATATTAAAAAAAAAATTTTTTTTTTTTGCTGTAATTTGTTGTGAAATTGTAAATTTTAGGAAAAAAAATGATTGCACTCCCATATGGATTTGGAATGAAAATGTTAAAGAAACCATTGTAATTTTGTAAAAATTAACATATATATATTTATATATTAATAAATTATATATATATATTAATATAATATATATATATATATGTATATTATATACTACTAACTATATAGTATTATATATATTAATTATATATTATATTATATGATATATTATATATATATAATTATATTATAATATTAATATATATAATATATAATATATAATATATAGTACTATATATATATATATATAGTATAATAATATATAATATAATTATAAGGTATTATAATATATATGCTAATATATATATATATAAGGTATATTATTAATATATATATATCTAGTATATATTACTTATATACTGTATATATTTATTATTACTATATATATATTAATCATAATATATATTTCCCCTACTATATCGTCTTTATATAAACTTTATACAAAATTTATTATATTGGAGTGATTGTTTTTTATTATGTTTTTGTCGTGTATTAAATCATGTTGTGGGGGGGTCGGAGTAACTCGTTTCTACTGATTCTTTTCTATAATATTATATTTATTTATTTGAGAATCAGCAGGACCAGGCGAAGGTCCACTCCAAGGTCCTGGGAACCAAGACAGTTTGAAGATACTATATAAATATAGATATTATATATAATTAGATATATATATATATAATTATAGATTATATATATATATATATATTTATATTATATATATATTATATATTATACAGGGGCGAGTTGAATTTTAGAATAGTTTTTTTTTTTGAATGAATGATTTCATCATTTCATCCCTGATGAGATAATAGAGTAAATTCATCGAGGAGAAGTCATAAGTAGTAGCAAATAACTACGGTCGGTAAGAAAAATGAGCAATTTTTTCTTTTTTTTTTGCAAATTTGCAACAAGGTTGCGCATGTTTGCAAATTTTAAATGAGTGATTTACCTTTTAGATAGTTTTGCAGCAACAAATATTTATATAATATAATATATATTCTATATAATAAAATATATATATATATATATATTATATATTATATATATATATTATATATGTATTATATATATATATATATCTATATATTATTATTAAGGTGTTGGAGTAAAACCTAATAGTTGCTTGAATATCGTATATTAACGACCGCGTTGCATGCTTTAAGTGACCGCGTTAGAGATATTTCGTTCCATTTTCGTGATTAATCTTAAGATAGTAAGGATGGCAAATGGACTAGATCGAAACCATAAGGGAGATAGAGAGAAGAATGAATATGAAAAGAGCTGGAGAGAGATATATTGAAGAATTCGAGTTTGAATGAAGGAGAAACGCCATAGGACGACAGAAAAGAAGTGTCAAGGGGGGGGGGTGTAGCAGCATGTGCTCGTGTGCATCAGGGACGGCTCACTTCCCCAAGGACCGCCTCAGCACCAGTTCTAAACTCCGAGAGTCGGCAAAATCTGGAACAACTCTTCTATAGGCAAACCCCACATAGGGATTAGAGAGGAGTATCAGGAGAGAGGACCATCCCATCACGTATGAGACTCGCCACATTGGAACAGCACACTGGATTCGCAATTGATCATATTAGCACAGGTGCCTATTAAAAGAAGGAGCCGAGCTAAACTGAGGTGCCACAGACACTCAGACCCGAACGACAATGGAGATAATGGAAAGGTAAAAATAACGAGATGCTCTACAAGGTCAGAAAGACCCTTATTGAAGCCTGAAGCAGTTTCAGGAGACCAGTTCTTCACCTCATGGCACAACCGGGGGCTGCATCAGTACAGCACAACCCTAGAGGGACACAAGGGCAAGCATGGCTGCACAGCACCGCACTAACCCTAGGAGGGACAACTAGGGCACAAGCATGGCTTGCTCAGCCACCGAGCCACCTAGGAGGGAACAACAGGGAACAACACCCAATGTATAGCCCAGCAGAGCAGAAAACACGTATTATGGTGCACCCACTGGGAATGCACCCCTCCATTCCTTTTTCAGCAGTGTTTTCAGTTAAAGTATTCCACCAGGTATACCTCTATGCTAGATCCAGTCAGTATTCTTACCGGAATGTGGAATGGATATCAATTATAATGCTCAAACACCCAGGCGTCGAGTCTACCAAAGCAAATCATATTTACCCCTGCTCTGCTGAGGTGCCAGAAGCTAAAACTTTATGTGTAAAGTTTAAAGACGAACCTGGCACGGGCATTGTTATGATAGTATGTGTTTCATTAAATGAAAAGCTCAGTGCTTTTAGGCACATTAACAGAAGAACAAAAGATTACTTTGCAGGTAGCGCATTACATCAGATTTAGATTAGTGATACTAAGGCATTATTGCTCATTGATCCGTTTCTCTCGATTTAAAAGACTTAGAAGATTTTTGGGGCCCGTTAAAGTCCCATACTTACAACCAGGAAGCATGAAGAAAGTTTTCGACATTTTGGGGTGGACTTTGTGGTGAATATAATAAAGAGGGAAAAACGCTTTTTCAGACTTTTTCATAGTAGATTAAAGAGTAGGCTTAGAAAATATCAGAGTAGGATGTATGACCTCGATAAGGAGGCAATGTTTAATTTAAACTATAAAGGTTAATGAATGATTGGTAAATCATGCAGAACATTTCAGAGCGCAGGGATAAGTGAAAGATTAAAAGGGAAAAAATAATTGGCAACTATGATATGGAAAAAGTTTAACTGAACTGTTAGAACAAAATTGTGTCATTCGAAAGGTGCTTTATTTGAATAATGGATAAACAAGAGAACGGATCGCACAAAACAGTGTTCATTCCGGCCGAGACGAAACGGGAAAGATAAGGCAGATGGTCAGAGTAAAGCAATTCTTACATAGAAAAATAAAAGAGTCTGGTCACAAACCAAGATATGAGGATAAGAGAAGAGAAGAGATGAGATCAACTAATGTTTTCCGGAAGAAGACAGATGAGGCAAGAACTCAGAGCAAACTCCACGAAAAAACAGAGGAATAATTAGAGGAGTGACGAACAAGAATTGAAAGACAACCAACGTTGTTTTTCATGTAGGTATCGGACACTCGTGCAGTAGACTTAGTCGCTGGGATTGCCATATTTCGGGTATTGAAGTCTTATCAATAAAAGGGGCTGCAATGCAACCGGTGAGAGATGCTTCTTCATGGGCAAACTCTGGCGCGAGAAACCAAATGTTCATTACGTCATACAACAGCCAAGTGCGATATGGACAAGGCGTGAAGGCCAGGAACGCACGACAGCGGTTTCATACAGACAGGCGAGGGCACTGGATCTTTCAAGAAGAAGAAAGAAGGATACAAGCCCTCCGGTGAGAAAAAGAACACTAGAGTTTATGTGCAGATAGGCAGCGTAGAATCTGAGTTAGTGAAGAAGAATTGAGAAGAGGAAGATAAGTCCTAGATAGTAGAAGCCTTCCTACTCCCTCTGTAATCGGAAGGAAGAGACAGACAGAAGAAAATTTTCGGATGGGGGAAAGGCTGGAAAACAGTGAATAGAGAAAAAATAGAAAGGATAGTGATAAGATGGTATTATAGTGAAGAGAAAGATAAAGAAAGTTGAACACATACTGGTTTTTTTCAGGCAAGTGTTTGAACAATCATACAAACTGGGACATCCATATTTATTTGGCAAGTGTCCATCTTACTCTCAATAGGTAGTAAGGAGAGGCTCGGCAGTCGGTTTTATTAGATTGTGGGAGTAGTATATCCCTCGTAACACCCAAGCGGCTAAAAGAGTTAGAAAAAGAAGGTAACTTCAAAGTACCGCTCCGGAAAACCGACCTGGTGGTGCAAGGGGTCGATAACAACCCAACTAAGTTAAGAGGAGAGGTGCGACTGTTATCCGCATGCCACGAAAATTTACCTCACTACTTTCGCAAGTAAGCGAGTACTCAAGGGGAACCAGTTGGTCCATGGTTGTTTGGGGAACAAACATTTTATCATAATAATTACCATCACCTTGAATATGTTTTCTTCAAAATGTCTATCGCATCGAAGAAAAAGAAGATAGATACTATCAGTCTTATGCCAGTATGGGTATCTATTATAATCCGAGACGACTTCAACGGAGCCTGAAGACAAGTAAAGACTACCCATCTGGCCCAAGAAAATCCCAAGATTGAGGCTAGAAGGGGGAAAATCTAAGGTGGATAATTCTAAGCGTTTTAGGGAGCTTCAATAGAACTTTAAAGACACTTATGACCAAACTGAACAACAGTTGCTGAACCAATCTTTTCGCCACGTGAGGAAAGGCGACAACCTGTCGAGTCGACCCAGCAACGGAGACATGTTGCGCTCACGTCACCTTACACTGCAAGGATAGGCAGGACAGTCAGTCAACTCCCAACACGCGTCGCAATGGTTGTAATTTTCCAGGAAGAAGAAGCAACTTTGGAGTAACTCCGCACCCAAAAGGCCCTACCGCGCTCAGGGATAATAAAAGAAGTTTCTTGCATGTACGGTACCAAGGCTCGAGCCAAAGCTGAATCGAGGAGCCTAGGAGAACGGGCCAGAAGAGGAAGAAATCCTAGCCTCACCCTCCTCACTCACAGTCTAGCTCCAAGAGAGCCAAGCAAAACATAAGCATCACATTCTACTAAAAAGAAAAGTTCAGACATGGAAAGTCGGCGAGAATTACAGGCTTTGAAAACGAACACTGACACCTAACCAAAACTGAAACATGTTAAATGATCGATGAAAGATTTGTGAATCGATTTGAAGGTTGATTGAAGAACACTATCTGCAACAATCTACATATGGGTACAAAAGGTTAGACACTGAGAGCAAGATATGATTTTTGACTTGGAGCGAAGTGATATCATACAGCCAGCTCTCTCAGAAGGACACTGTATATTTGCAAACACAAGTAGTTCCGTAAGGAATAACCGAATTGTGCTCCAGTCTAACATAAATTTGAGGTGACAACTAATATTTCCATTTGAAACAAGGGAATAACTCTAGTTAGCAGTTACGCCAACACTAATAATAGCGAATACGAGTGAGAAGAGCACAGACATAAGCTGGACACAAAGCGTGTGTGTAGCAAAGTGTAAGACACATCGCTCAAAGGTCTATCAAAGACAGAATTAAGGAAAGTGTACAGAGAAATCATCGAAAAAGATGTCAAAGGAAGACGCTGAGAACAGCATCCTTGAAAAGCCAGAGTACTTAGAAGATCTTGTTTAATTTTTTGATGGAGTTTAGGGATGTTACTAGCACATTGATGATGAATACGCTGTCCAGTCTGCCGTTTCAGAAATTTAAAATTGATCTCTCCCTGACGCTCATAAAGGTAATCTTCGTAACGTAAACAGGTTACAATAGTACTTACAGGACACGATTGATTCACGGTGCAGCGTGTGAAGTAATAGGATATATCAAGTGCCTGTTATAGCCACATGTTTTCTTCTCTCACTACTGAAGTGGAAACAAGAACAGCGTTATAAGCCAGGGTAGGTGCGATTGACTACCGCTACCAACGCGCCCTCAGACTCCTATACGTGTCCAGCGACGATATATCTCTAACCATCGATAAGAGGAAGTCTTTTACGATCATCGGGAGGCAGCCACAAATACGATTTTTACTCCTCGATAGACCATCATCAGGAACCGCGTAATCAATGCAATTAGAAATACGAGTGAGAACCAAAACAGTAAAATATCCAGGCTGCACGAGTTGATGCCAAAAAAGAACTAGGAAAACGGATTTCATTAATTAGAACAACCTACCGGCTTAACATTTGGCCATCGCAACGCCCCATCCTCTTATGCCAGGGCAATGACAATGGCCTTAAATCACCTTTTAGGACCAGTTGCACAAGTCTATCTTGACGACGTACTAGTGCTAGGAAAGAACGTTACCGAACACTTCGAAAATTTGAGAAAAGTTCTAACTGCTTTCCGAGAAAACAACTTGGAGAGCTAAAACATGTCCAAGATGCAAGCTTCATTAAAACGGTCATGCAGTTTTGTAATCATAGGATTAAGATTAGGTTAACAGATGGATTGTAGCCTGATCCTGTGAAAGTCGAAACAATGAAAAGTTTCATCCCTCCGACAAATGTCAAGGAGACACAGTCCGTTCTTGGTTTCTTCTCGTACTTCCGTTTTTTAATAGACAATTTCGCAGTCGTTGCACAACCACTGTATGATTTAGTAAAGAAGAATGTCCCCTTTGTATGGACGAAAAAGCAACAAAAAGCTATTTGACACTCATTGAAAGTAAGTTGGTCGTACATACACAGCTTACAGTTCCCCCGGATATATGCAAGGAATCTTGTGAATTACAACGCGTGTGACATACTGGGGATTGGAGGTGGTGTTGTACGCAGCTATGACGAGGGAAAGAGAAACCCTTCTTCGTCTCCGGTAACTCAAGAAGCAAGTGAGAAGAATTAGATACGATAGAAAAGAATGCGGCGTGATCGTTTTTGCTTGACAAAGTTCAAAAACCGGTCTTTCGGCTATAAGGTCCGATTAATCACTGATTAATCACCTTGTTTATTTTCCGCAATAAACGCAGACTGGACGGCTAAGCAGCATGGAATTTGTCTCGTAAACAGTTTCCTCTCCCACTATAGTCTATAAAAAGGGTAAAACAAATATCCCGCCGGATTTATTTGAGTAGACACCCAGCACCTAACGTTTTTGTAATGCAAGCTGTGTAGAAAACAGAGGTGATTTACCTCGAACAGACTTTGCCCTGAGTAGGGAAACCTTCATAAAAGCAAGAAAATGTCAAGACTAGGAAATACTTATGAAATGGTTAGAAGGAAACCCAAAGACCTATCAGCAGTTTCTTATAAAGAGGTGTCTTATAATTACCACAAAAGCGAATTCTTATGTATACCAGGTCCCGATAGTATAGATCTACACGTGATATGACAATGCGCATGCAATGCTGGTGCAGCGGACATGGAGGGCCATAAGGAACAGAAAAGAGAGTGAAGGAAAATACGCTTTTTCCACACTTAGGCAAAATTTACGTGAAAGAATATTGCAGCATTTTGTTTCATGTGCTAGTAGTAAAAGGTCACAGAACCTCAACGCAGAGATAAACTAGATGGCTTTACGCAACACCTTTTTCACTCGCGTCAATGTTGATTAGTATTGGAAACTCCCAGTTCGTACCGAAGGTTGGAGCCAAATATATACTAGTTTTCCGTGATGTTTTGACGCGTTACGTCGAGACTAGTGCCTTGTAAAACTAGGACAAGCAAAGAATTTGCCCGAGCATGCAAGAGAGAGTCATATGTAGCAGCCGTGTTCCCAACTTATTGTGCTGAAAATGCCCAGGAGTTTCACAAGCCATAGGGTGTATTAAGGACTTGTCAAGGCCCTGGAAATAAAAAAGGTAGATAACTTATGCCTTACAGCATTCCCATGAACGGAGTTTGGAACGAATAATGCTAAGATATCGATCTTTCCTAGAACTATGTCAATGAAACCAAAGATTGGGATACAATATCTTGAGTTTCGCCAAATCGCGATAAATTCCGCTTATAATCGGATCTATCGGTTCATCACATTTCTTTGCGGTCTATGTTCGTAGGCTACCCTACGACCTCCCTGATTATGTTTCTCCTTTTGTAAATAAGCAGAGAAAATGAGGTTATTCAGATGAGGTGGATGTGCTGATAGAAAGGATCGAATAATTAAGAGCTTTGGCGAGAGAGAAGGTTGGAGAAAGAACAACTAAAACATTGGAAGCAACAACATACAGAAAAGCAAAGCAAGAGAATTCAAGTCGCGAGACTCGTTTTCATCGAGCAGTCAAGACAGCCTCATAATATGTTAAAATTATGTCCAAAGTTCGAAGGGCATATTTGGTCGATTGTTTTGAGAGGACCAAAACAAATTGACTGGTAATTTGCAAAGAGTTCAGGTACGACCTCTTTCCGGGTCCATGTGGAAATAGCTAAGTGTGTTGCGCAGAAAAGTTTGCAGGATAATCACGGTTCGACTTTACAACGATGAATTTATGGAATCCTCACAGGTTAAAAGATGTTAAACCTCCAAAAAGATGACGAAGAGAAAGAAGATGAAGAGTAGCCCAAAAGCGAATCAGGAATCGGTTACAAGACAGAGCGATGAGGTTGGAAGATTACTCTCCTCCCCCGAACCGTCGATCTTCCCGTATTATTTCCCAGACTTACTCCACAGCATGCGCCAGTATGAACACAATCCCTCTTCCAGATCAACACACGCGCAACTCAGTTCGAATACAATTCGCCGACAGCTCCTCCACCACAGTCAACACAGACTAGAAACTATTGGGAAAGCTATCAAGCCCCCATCAAAGAACCTATTCCGGTGGAAACCAGAAGATGTAGCGAAGAAGTGGCAGGAACAAAAGAGGCAGAACGACGAAGTTGTAGAAAGAAGATATAACGATGATAGTTAGCAGGAAGAGCAGTGTTGACAAAAATTAATCTGTTCCACTCCTAGAAATGACTTCCAAAGAACACCCTCTCACCCCTCGGGTCAGAGAAGAGAGTTTAGACCATCATTATCACCCATAGCTCAAGAGATTTTCAGTAGATTTACCAGGTTAGAGAAATTAACAAGGGCCAACCCGCACACGAAGGTGAAATCTACGAGCTACGGCGGATCCCCTTCAAGAATTCTTCCCCCAGAGAAATATCCGAATCCTGACAAGAGATGGCCGATATAACACCCCACTGGTGTAGAATCGCCACCCAGGAATCATCAGAGGATGAAGAAAAAGGATACCGTCTTAAGGACACGATAATTGTTGTTCTGGTCCAGAGATTCTACTCCAGAATTTACAGAAGTCAAACAAGGATAAGAGAGCCAGGCTTTTTAAACAGAGAGGCAGTGACACACGAAGATATAGCGAAGACTTCGTCCAACTCCGCTGTTTAAATTGATCTGAATACAATAGTTAAGAGGATGGTAAGATTACTATCTGCTCCCGCCTATTGATTACATCATTTTCTGTATCTTTCTGTAATTTTAAAAGAGAAATTTTTATAGTTTCATAGTAATTTAAGGGAGATGTTCTCATTCCGAAGATACACTTATAATTTAAGAAAGATCTTTAGATTTTAAGAACAATTGAACACACATTGTCGCATCTGTTCATTTATTAGCTTAGATTAGATAAGAAGATCGATCATAGGTTAAGTACATTAGTTTGGATTAAAAACTCAAAGATTGAAGGAAAAATCTAGAAGCAATTAGGATGAAAGAGAGTTTAGGACAATATTGGTCGACCTAGTATATAGAAATATTATGCTGATTGAAAAAAAAATTTTTTTTTAGATGGATTAAGAATCAACGATCGTTTTAGCTTAGTTCTTAGCTCTGGATTAGAAACGCTAGACTTATGTTAGTTTTTCATTTGAATCACCAGATCACATGTGTGAAGTTAGATTTTCATCATTTATATTTTGTTATTTTTTTATATACAAAAAATTAAGAATACGTTTGTTTCAGAGGGGGAAGCGGCGATTTTTTAACCACGAAAAAATACTAGAAAAAGTAAATGGAATTTTCTAAAAATAATAAAAATACAATAAAAAAATAATAATAATAATTAGTAGTAGTAATAAAGCAATTATCTGAAATAAATTAAGAATAAAGTAGATCCAAGCTAACAATAAAATAAAATATAAGTAAGAATTAAAGAAGAAGACTGAGAAATATAAAATCACAATGTAGATAAATCGCTTCCTAAATCGTAAGAATTTTAATACAACTTTCATAGCTAAAACGCAAACAATTTGCTTAATTAATTACGAACTTCAATTTACATTTTTAATTACTTGTGGATTAGGCGACCTTGAAATTATTCTGAAAACAATATTTAATAACGGATTAAAATATTTAGAAATGGAATATGGGAAAATGATCTTGTTTCTACTCACCATCCTAACGACATGTCAAAGTATCATAGTAAAAGAAAATGAAGAAACAAAGATTCTGCCTGGTTTGGTTCTATATCGCACCGGTGAAGTAAGTTTTATAGAAGGATATTTAGATCTAATCGTTTCATTAGAATGTCCCTCAGACGTAAAAGAAACTATCAAAACAACCAAGCTAGTGAACAAAGTAAAGTTCTTCTACCAAAGTTCGAGAGCCACATTGTGTTGAATGTTCATCCACAAAGGGCTCAATGGAATTTAACTAATGACATTCGAGTAAAAGTTCTGTCCCGAATTATGAAGATAAGTGAGTTTACCTTGGATCTCAGCACGATCAAGAAAGAAACGAGCTGCTTTTGAGTTCGGAGGAGACGTCCTCAACATTCTTTTTGGTAGTGCTACAGATAAGCAATTAAAGCTCTTAGAAAAAAATTAATTTTTTTTAACATCTTAGGAACTACGCCTTCTCTCAACTGACTCATTACTCTGGACTAAGAAATGAGCATTAAAGGCAATACCGCACGTTTAAAGAAATTTGGGAATGGTTTACAGCAAAGTTATTGATTCAATTCAAGTCTAGCGCTACGCATAACATTATACATCCAATGGGAGTATCAGGGCTTAGAAATTTAATGAGCACTTATAACCATATACACTACATATTACCAATGGTAGATAACCTCTTCTTCAACTCGGCTAAAAGTAAAATTACTACTCCAACTTTATTCCTATATTTCTACCTTTCATTCTAGAAATGAACAAGAAACAAACCTGCATACAGTAATACCCTAGAGACAAAACATACCCAATCTCTTTGACTTATTCTTGACTAATCAACTCTGCAGCTTAGCCTGTTACGATTAATCATTTAATACCTTCATCTCGAGTGGAGAAATTCTTTTATAACTTATAACATTTTCCTACCATCTTCCTTTAAAAATTCTTGTTCGAGTTTATGTACATATGACCCAAACATGATTTTTTGTGAATTAATGGTCAGGAAATACACTTATCTCAAAGAATCGCACAGTCATATTGTCGAATCTAGCCAACTAGCAGTTTGCCATAACAAGTTATTCAGCTTCTTTGATGATCGTCATTGTTTGTTAGCACCTCTACCTAAATTTTACCATGATTTTTCCCACTGACCCTATCGCATAGAGTACACAACCTGTAAACACTATACTGTCACTCTAGGAACTTCACTCTTATTTCTTTTTCAAGAAAAATAGGGCTTCAATCGCATTGTGAAGAAACCCACTCCATAAGCATGTGGTTGATATGTTTTACTATTCCTCATGGTGTGCATTATTTTCCTCTAAACTTTCAATTATCAAATCCGCATCCTGCTTAGAAAAGAAATCACTTCTTAATTGATCTATCACATCTGATTGTTCTGTTCAACTTTCTATCGCATGTTGCTTTACCTAACATTTCCTCTGTTCTATTTCCTAAGTTTCAAGCTCTGAAGGAAATACCATTGGACAAGCTAGATCAATTAAATAATCCATGCACCCTTTCCCCGTTTTTCCACAATTAAATTAATCCATACATGGAGGCAGGAACCTCAGAATATCTTCTTCTTTGCGGTTTTTGTCATGCGTCTTTGTTGTTGGCTAAGAGAACATCTTTGTAAGGATATGCATACCAGTAGTATCGAATCCACTGAAACGCATCCCTTAGGCAATCCCACATCTAAGTGTTGAACCAATCTAGCACTGAAGATGCACTCAGGATAAGCGCGTTCAGATTATCTCTGTCCCGTTCTCCAACTCCAGCCCAGAGGCTATCCATTCTGCCTCGACCTCCTATGCCTCTTCCAAATACTCGAGCCATCACTTCGGCTGAAGCTCACGTGACTTATTCCAATTGAAAACAGTCTTTAGGGTAAAGACTCCTTCACAAAAGAGGGGTCCTTTATCGGAATAAAGGTGTATATACAATATATATACACACTTTCTTCAGAACAAAATCAATTCTTACTCTCAAAATCGATCAAGAACGTTCTTATAAAATGGAATAATAGCACGTAGCAATACCTCAGTTCGCTCACCAAACCAAAGTAAAATTACATGTCTCGATCTGTATGCATATTTCCGCCCTTACTTCGGCACTCGCCTCTTCCTTTCCGAAAGAGAATTCAGTCATTCTGACGCTATACAAGCAACCAGTTCTGAAAGTGGACGAGTGAAATAAAAGTGATTTCTGATTGGGTAGTTACGCATAATATATATATATATATATATATATATATATATATATATATATATATATATATATATATATATATTTATATATATATATATATATATATATAATATATATAAATACTATATATATATATATATATGTATATTACGCATATAACATATATATATATATATATATATATACCCCTTCTACTGCTTTGAATGAAAGATCTCTGCTTTAGTCAGAAATAAGAAAAGACTAGTTATCTTTCTCTGTGTTTTTAATATATATATATATATATATACATACCCTTTATGTATATATATACGATACATTTAATATATATATATGGTATATAAAATATATATATATATACACGCATGCTTTCCTGTATATATATAGATATGCGTATACGATATATATATATATATATATATATATATATATATATATATATATATATATATATATATATATATATATATATATATATATATAAGCCAAATACCTTTTTTCACACAGTTATTTTTTACTCACTTTATGTGATGAAATATTTTGGTCGGAGACAAATTAGAGCGCGGAGCCCTCTCATTTATATCTAACCTCAAGGGACAAAAGCTGATGAGGTAAAAAGCTTTATGTTTTATAATTTTATTAATAAATAAAGATTATGGTATTCATGATAAATAAAAATGTTAATTATCTAAGAAAGTTACCTAAATATAAAGTTATTTAAATGTTATATGAGTGTAATCTAAAGCATGCAAACAAAGTGATTTAAATGTTTGGAATCAACACATGCAACAAAAATTATTGAATGTTATAATTTAATACCTAAATAGAGTACCTATTCGTACCCTATTAATTCTATTAATGTAACACCTAATTAATCAAAGCGTTTTTATTACAGCGTAAATTGTTAATTTATGTAATATTATTCCTAATTTTCCTTATCAACTTTTGTAGGTTTTTTAGTATTGGTACTATAGTTGAATCACTGCGACATCGCATAATAAAATTGGATCTTAACCACGAGTCTTAATCCACCTCATTGCAAAGTCAAAATCAGAAAAAAATTTGACATATATATATATATATATATATATATATATATATATATATATATATATATATATAATATATATATATATATATATATATATATATATATATATATATACGTAATGTAAAGAATACATGGGGCTAGTTAGAAGCACTCTCCTGGATGGTGCCTTTATATGATTTGATAATTGGAAACATCGAAGGCGCCCTCGGACCCGAAGTCATCAATATCGAAACGAGAGAACCAGCGGATTCCAAAGACGCCGCTCTATAAGCATCAAATATGGAGAAGAGATGACCGATATCAGGAATACCCAGTTAGTCGGCGCTATTATCTATAACAATGACGAGTTGGCAAAGCCCACCTGCGAATCAAAAGAGGTGAATCAACAAACTGAACCTATCGGGAGTAATTTATTTAGGTCAAGGACCAATGAATCAAATCTAAATGCGTGTAAAAGAAACGACGCCACTTTACACCCATTCAAACTGAGGTTATTTATAGAACAAGGAGTAGAAGTCCAGAAGAAAGAAAAACTAAATATAGGACGAGAGATGGGAAACCCGTAGAGAACGTGAGCAATTCTCTATAAACTCTAGCTTCGTCTCACTCAGACGTTAATGAGTACATTGGTAGTGTGCCTTGCTACTAATGGGAAAGCTTCCCGGCATCCGCGATAGGCCTGGCCAGCCAGCGGAATAGTCGTTAGGCCCGTGGAACCCAAGGACCTTTCTCGATGGGTCCCACTGACAGGTCGTAAGACCTTCCTGGGTGAGGACGTTTATATATATATATATATATATATATATATATATATATATATATATATATATATATATATATATATATATATATAACATATATATATATATATATATATATATATATATATATATATATATATATATATATATATATATATATATATATTTCATTTATTTTTTTTAAAGACTAATATATATTATATATTCGTTTTTTTTTCTTAAAAGTTGTTCCGATTATAAAGAAAATGACCCAATTTTATAAAATTATCCGAAGTAAAGATAGGGTATTGCAGCTTATGAAATTATGATCTATAACTACAGAAACGAACTAATAAACGTTTTAACGAATTGAACCGAGGCCACAACTTTCTACTGAACGGATTGAAATTTAATTTGTTAACTAATATATATCGCTTTGATTTGCTCATATTCAACATTTGGTGAAAATGCTGTTTTCATCAAGACTCAAGTGGCGCGTTCGTTCGTATGTTTGTCTAGCCAGGCAGAGTCGCATGGGTGATGGCTTATTATTTATTGAGTCTATATATATATATATATATATATATATATATATATATATATATATATATATATATATATATATATATATATATATATATATATATTTATATATCAGCCATAAACCGACTCAAGCCACCGACGATAGTAAACTGTATTGAACGACGATGAAGAAAATTTCGACTAACATACATGGATCAACTTTGCCACTTAACACGCATTTCTCTGGGTATGATTTTTTGCTAGAAAAAAATATTGAGATGTCGTTCGCCAATTCGCTATAAACATAAGATTCAAAAAGTACGTTCGATAATTAGCGCGTCCAAGAAGTACGGGTCTGTTGTTCACAGTGAAACGTTGTTGTAGTATCATATAATAACAATATATAAAGAAAAAAAAATTATCTGCACCATAAAAAGGATAGGACGTATATGAAAATAGAAAATCGTCGTGGTTTCGTGCACTATAAAAACATCTAATCGATCTACGTAGTTAATATTCTTTTTCAAAATAGGTGTCGAGCTGTCCAATAAGGTTCCAATTGATCAGTACGTCAAAGTGAACTAGAATTGGTAATTTAAAACCTTTCAACAGAATTTTCAGGCTGATGGATTTGGAGTGACAAACTTTTTGACCATGGAGCCAATTTTAATCAATAAATTATAGTCATCTAAAGAAATAAGTAACCATTTGTACACTTTGAAGAGATTAAAAACTTTTTTAATCTTAATTTTCTTGTTTTTCTTCAAACTACTTTTGGTCTTTTTTGTTTCTTCTCAATTTCGTTTCCACCTCTTCCACCGAGTAAATTGATACGTTATTTAAAGTATCTTATATTATCAATTTTGTATTAAATCTTTTCTGTGTTAAGGTTTTCTTTTCATTTTATTCACCTGTTAAAATGCCTCTGTCGCGAATATAATTAATATTTAATTTTTTTCATACATAAATCACGATAGATTTTGCCCTACTTATATATC
>JABUQX010050896.1:0-28979 GCA_015478945.1 Trachelipus rathkii
GGGATATGCCTTCTATAGAAGTTCACCATCCCCAAAAATTGACGCAGATGTTTTACTGTTGAGGGGACGGGGAATTCTAATATCCCTTTAAGATTTTTTTCCAATGGGAGTATACCTTTCTTGGAAATACGGTGTCCCAAGAAATCGACCTCCGTGCGACATAAGGTGGTCTTACTTGGTTTTAGTTTGTAACCGTTACGTTCCAGTGCTGTGAGTACTTGCTCCAAGATGTCCAGGTGTTCCTCAAATGTTTCACCCATCGCAATTATGTCGTCGAGGTACACCATGACTTTCGCCCAAGGCAACTCTTCCAAGGCGATCATCATTCCTCGCTGAAAGGTTGCGGGCCCGTTTTTAACCCCGAACGGCATCCTAAGATATTCGTATTGTGCAAAGGGTGTCGAGAAAGCTGTTCGCTCAATACTGTCTGGCTCCATGGACACCTGGTAATATCCCTTCACCAAATCTATAGTCGAAAAGTATGAGTTGCCATACATATTGTAAATTGTATCTGTAAGATTTGGTAAAGGGAAAGAATCGGTTTTGGTGACATTATTTAATTTTCTATAATCTATACATAGTCGGAGGGTACCGTCTGGCTTCCTTATTGGGACCACAGGTGCTGAGTATGGTGACTTACTGGGTCGAATAATGTTTTGGTCCAATAAGTCCCTGCACTGTTCCTCAATCTCCTGAGCAAGTGGACCCTGAAAACGTCTTACTGGGAGACGGACTGGTCGGTTATCCACCACTTCTATAACGTGTGTGATGTTTTTCGCCACTCCGACATCATAATCTCCTTTGCTCAACACATTATGATGTTTTAATAATACTTGAATAAGTTTTTGTTTTTGATCTATGGTAATGGGCAACTCCGACAAGGAAAACTCTTTTTCTAATCGGTCAGTTGTCCACACATCCAACTCTTTGTTGGGAATATTATTCTCTACCATACACATTTGAGCGTCCAATTGTATATCCACCATTGGGACGGACTCACCAATAATGATCGTATCTTTCCTAATAAACTGCGTTTTATCCGAATAGTTCATTACTGCAACGGAGGCACCAGGCGCATCCAAATCCACGATACCTGGTACAACGTTATACGACTTGTTTTCTCCCCCTTTCAACCCTACCAAACCATTGATCTCAGTCGAAGAACCTTTAACACCAACAAACTTATAAGAATAGGGGGGTATTGCAATAGAACTGACTGTAACACAACTATAAAATGGTATCCGTAGGCTATAGTCTTTAGCCACGATTTCAAATTCATCCCCAAATCTATAAAGAAGTTCTCTATTGAACAAGTCTGGTATAAGGTCACTTTCCTTTAATGTTAACGCTCCCAACACAACATAGTGGAGCATGTATTCTGCAGGAACTACGAAAAGAGGGGTAGGAAGGGTCCTAAATCCATTCTCAAAAAATATGGATGATCTGATATATGAATTAATGGGTACCACTTGGTCCCGCTGTAAACCACTAATTGCTCTAATGCCTTCGTCTGCCGAAGGTAACAACTTGACATCTGGCCATTCTTTTATAACATCGGAACTAATTAAACTAATACTCGAACCACTATCAACCAGACATCCATAAAATCCTGAGCTATTTTCTTTCAAGGCTACACACACTATGAGTGGTTCTACTTTACCTTGGCAAAGTCTTACAGAAACAATTCCTAAATCACCTTCTACAGGTACGATCTTTGTATTCGACAAAGGAGCCTTTTCCCTATTTTCTGTATTGACGACAGGGATTTCCTCCACAGAACGGCTCACATCTGTGGAGCCATACGATTTAACGGTGGTAATATGGGAGTTTCAGGACTATCCACTCCCAAACACTGACCCTCAAAGTGTGCCAATTTACACCATGAACAAGGATCAATAAACGGTCTCGGTTTCTTAGGTTCCCGCTGAGGTTGCGGTTCCCCTTGTTTCTGTGATGCACTATAATTTGTTGGGTTCTTTTTCAGTGTATATTTATCTGATATGTCACCCTGTGTGGACGTTCTGATTGGTTCATTTTTATTGTAATAAACATTTCTTTCTTGGGCTTGGGTGGAATTTTTCTTTCCCTATGACACCGAGTTCCCGGATGAGAACCTCCACAGGACGAACACGTTCTAGAATTTTCATTTCTGGGTTTCGCAAAAGCCTTATGAATTCGGCAGTCTTTTCTTTTATGCCCTTTCTTTCGGCAATAGGAGCATATATTCAGAAACTTATAACAATTACTCATGACATGTCCATATATGTCACAGTAATCACATTGAGGTACCTTTTTATCAGGTAAATTGACCCTGAGGTCATAATTTTTATGAAATGACTTTGTTTGAGTTTGTTTTCTCTCTTCGTGTTTTTGTTTTTGTTTCGTACTAGGAGTCCACTTCTTTTTCTGCTGATTATTGTTTTTACTCTGAACCGCAGACCCTGTACTCGTCTTCAAGGACTCAGCATAACTGGCTTTCGTTACATTTATATGTATGGGTTCCTTGGGTTGATCAGAGTCGTACGAACTCTGGTTTAATTTGCATGTATTATAAAAAGGAGTGAATGCTCTATCCTTACAGTATTTACAATCGTATTTATCTGCCAGTTCTACAATTCGTTCCCACGAAAGTTTTGGCAATGTGTCAGAATCATATTCTAACAAATAATTTCGCATCTTTTCTTCAACAATTTTAGGTAAACTGAGTATAAAAGCTTCTCTTAATGAATTATGCTGGCGCATATCAAGCCCATCGTATGCCTTCGCAGCCAATTGCTCTAGCCGTAAGGCAAACATACGGATGCTTTCTCCTTTTCCTAAACAGGCAGCGTGATATGTGCGTAAATTACGTTCATCTTTCTTCTTCTCCTCCTCTCTATGCCATTTTATTAATATTTTCTTTACTGAATAATAATTTCTATCTGTTTTAATAACTAAGTCATACAGTTGACGAAATGACCCCTCCAACTGCCTGCCCAATAACCTCAACCATTGTTGAGGAGATCTGGGATAGTTGTGGGTACAATAAGCCTCAAATTCTGTCATATATTGAAGAAAGTCTTGATCTGCTTCATAGCAATATTTTCCTGGATCAAGAACTTTTACCTTATGTGAACTTTTAACTAACTCTGTAAGGAGTGCTATAGCTTGTATCATCAAAGCTTGTTGTTGTTGCATTGTTTCTAACTGTGTCAAAACTGACTTATGTGCGTTAGGTACCTGAAAATGTGACAAGTGTGGCACTATATTTTCTACTTTATTATTTCTAGATTTCGCAGCAGTGCCAGTCACATTCTTTGGTCTAACCGGACTATTATGAACATGTACATTTGCCGCTTCTAACGGCGAGACTACTGAATCAGGTCCTGGGACATTTTCCCCTTGTCCGACATCAGTCTGTACGGTCTCTGATTCATCATTAGCATTTAATTGAACATTTTCTCTACATGAATTCATTAACATTTGTTCGCGTTTTTGTAATATAGACATTTTACTACTAAACTCATCCAAAATTACATTAACCTTTTCTTCAACATTCAAACCCCCCCCAGCTCCTCTCAAAGGAGATACTGACAGAGCGTCTGGGTTAAAGATGTGATCTCCTGACTCCTTCTCCAACTCCAAAAACTGCTCCAGTCGGTCTTTATCCGGCTGTTCCATTTTTATTTTTATTCAAAAAAAAAAAAAAATTAATTAGAAGTTTTATAAAAAAAAAAAAATTATTAGTAGTTTTATAAGAATATTTTAAAAAAAATTATTTTATTTTATTTAATTGTATAATGTTTATGACCTAAACCCTAAAGTCTTGATAGGCCAGTGGCTTCTTTCTTATGAATAGCTAAACTAACCTACCTAATGGTTTTAACTGACTTCAGTAACTATAATTATAAAGATAGTTATGTGGGCTACTATTCCCTAAAATTTATAATTAGGAAAAAAGAATAGCTGCTAATAATTTTTAGTTAAAGTAAGGTACTATAAAGATCCTCCACTAGAATATAGTTAAAAAAATCTCTCCTACCTATAGACAGTAATGATAGGCCAATAGGCTAATAGATCTTGTAAAAATATCATATAATCATATTTAAGAGAATATATATTAAAAAAAATTAAAAAAATGCATAAATATTCCTAATAGTAATATAAAGATATAAATTTTAAATTTTTAAATTGTATAATTACTTCAATACTATACATAAAGTAATACTACATACACATGCAACTTGGTATAAACTATGTTTACTTTACAAGTTACAAAATAATGTATACGTCTCAACAGTAATAATCTGGTAATCGGTAATCCTAGTACTATATATTTGAGGTACTCAACAATTTTCTTTAAGGTAACACTAGTACTACAACGTTTTCTAGTGTTATTTTTGTAATAATCTACTATGTTATTGCACTAAATGTACGTTCTACAATTATTACGTTAAGAGTTACTAACTTAGACTCTACTTTTTATGGTTATAGTAGTATAAGAAAGAATATCTACAATTATTTCTACTATGCTGCCAATATTTTATAATATTATATATATATAAATAATTATTAAAATATATTCTATTTAAATATATATAAAAAATAATAAATATATAATAATATATTAGATATATTACATATTCTTATATATATATATATCTAAAACTATAAATAACCTATACCACTATAAATACATATATAAATATTATATATAGAGATCGTTAATTTAATAATAAATATTATACACTAATCAATATACCTTATGACTAGCTTACATATGGCCAGCGTCTGATTATAAACGTCTAGATGTATTCTAAAAACATTAAATTGCTACACATAAAACGGATCGATTGCTGGAACCTGGTCACAAGTTGACACACTGAAACATGTAAAAAAAAAAAAAAAAAAAAAAAAAACAAAAAAAAAAACAAAAAAAAATTTATACTTCAAAAACTACAATAGCAGCTACAGCGAAAAGGATACATTTTGAGAATCCTGGTAAAAAAATCTCACATAAGAAAATGTAAAAAAAAAAAAAAAAATTATTGTTAATAATTATACGTATATGATTAGAAGGTGGCCTATTAGAGCTTTTATTGGTTTTCGTTAAAATAAATAGACTCTAATTAATTTTGCTTTAATACGGACCATCAACGAGGGGGTGAACCGGAACGGGGGAACAAGTAGGGGGACGTTTTCAGTCCCGTAGGGAGGGGCGGAGGAACGCCGTCGACACCCAAATACTCCAGAGACCCACCCCGGAGGGGGGAATTAGTCCTAAACCCCGTTGTTCCCGGAAGGCGAAGAGACACCCGAATCCTGCATCGGTGCGGTTATTACCAACTTGGCCAGTTCTTTGAATAACAAAAAAAAAACAAATAAAATAGAAACGAATTTATTTTAATGTTGTAAATGTTCAATACTTATAAGATTACCAACATAATTTTAAGAATTATTAACAATCAATGTTCTTTTTTTTTTTTTTTTTTTCTACATTATTTTTATGTGAAATTTTACCAGGATTCGAAAATCTGTATAATATTAGCGGTGGTATATTTGTTATTTGAGTATAATTCGTTTTTTTTTTTTTTTTTTTTTTTATTTTTTTTTCAGTAAGACTGGACACTCTCAGGAACAGGATCAGAAATGTATTAACTTTTACTGTAGGCAATCTAATCGTCTCTTATTAAGATACATACTGAGGCTATAAAGAATCGCTGAACCTATATATTGATCAAACTAAAACTATGAAGTTATTATTATTTATATATCTACCTTACTATATATATACTTCAGTACACTATACACCCCTAATATCATATTCACTATAATATACATACATATATATAACTATATATACCTATACCTAAAACCTACTTATACCACTACTAAACATATATAATACTATCCCTCCCAATATATTAACTACTACCCACTACTACTCACCCCCCCCCATATAACGTTGCCCAATGTTCCATATATACTTACCTAATATAACTAATACTACCATAAATATACTGACCCATAATCCCAATCACATCCACTAGACACCCACTAAACCTACAACCTAAAATCATGGATTTAAAATGAAAAGTAGCTAAAATAAAATCCAAAAGAGCATGTTGTCAGTTGTAATATATTGTTAACTTTTAATTTTTTTTATGCACTTGTATTTTCACTGATCATGTTTTTTTTAAAAAAGTATTTGTTCATTAGAGATCATAGCAAACCTTTCATAACTAGATTTCAGCAAAAATCGAGCGGGATGTTGATAGAAAGTGAAAAATGTTTGGCATTGATTTAATGAAAGAAAGCTTGTAAAAAAAAAAAAAATGAGCGGGAAAAAAGTTATGAAAGCGCAAAAGAAGAAGCGCAAAAGTTGGCAAAAGCTTCTTTTTTTTCGAATTTTTTTTTTGCCTTATATTTTTTAAAAAAAACTGCAAATCATATTCATACCGTTCTATAATAAAGTTTTATATTATGAATCCATGCCCATCCGGTCACTGAATTCTATTAATTACTCAATAATAATAAAATAGGTCAAATTTCAGCATGATAGTTCCCACGTAAGGTAGAGGGGATAGATGAGGGGGGGGGGGAAAAATGTCACCTAAAATTTCTTTAACTTTCTTTCTTTCCTCAGGTCGATAGCAAAATTCCAGCGAGAATACTAAGCGGGTGGTTAATATATCACCTATACTCTAAATATATAAAAACTATATATTAAAAAATATAATACATACTTAAAACTTAAATATATATATATGATTTTATATATACTATATATATATAATACTTTATTATTATTATACTGTTATTATACATAAATACATACACACCTATAATATAACATCTATTCACTATATATCATAATCTACCCTAATAACCTATTAACCCTATTATACTTATATATTTATTAATTATTATTAATTATATATTATTATATTATTATTATCTATATTATTTATTTAATATATTATATTTCATTATTATTTCTATATTCATTATGTATTAGTAGGTAGAATGGTAGTAGTAGTCAGTTAGTTATGATGAATAGTAATAGTAGGTAGTCAGTTAGGTTTTTATCTATCCTCGTGACAATACCCACTCGAAATTCCACAAAAACAGTATCAGATATTATTTCGTTATATATGTGTGTCTGTATAATTCGAGTCATAAGGTACCGTGATCGAGTGCCGGTCCTTGTTCGTAAGCTTATAGGTCTTTCGTCCCGAATGTGGGTTAACAGATAAGTCCTGATATCATACTAAGCACCCCAGCCACGTATGTGTTGTGTGTCTCGGTGTGTGTAACACATATCGCTCATACTGCTATAAGATAGCTCAACTGTGTGTGTGTGGAATGTTGTTTGTTATGTCTCATTCATACATACTCTATACACCCCATTGATATAATAAATCATAATTAAATAATAATAATTTAATACATACAATACTATAAAACCCACTAACTCATATTCAAAGGATGCAGTAATCATCCAAAAAAAATACAATTACTCAATAATAAAATAATAATTCATAATAATATAATAACTATAACTAATAATAAATACTACTGTTTAAAGTTAAATTCAGTTTTAGTTTTTGAAGAGAATTAATCTCGTTCCCCTTTCACTCATGTGTAAAAGAGTACCTCGGGTACAAAGTATATAATCTCGTAAACCCTTCACATGTGTCAAAAGAATATTAAGATCTCAATGAGTCATTCTTGTATTTCATCTGGTTCGTGATGGCATAAACACTACAAAGATTTAAATGATTGGCATATCAATTTTGGAAAATGCTCAAATGATGATATACGCATATAGGAAATTCAACAGTATTGGAGTAGACTAGCAATATTACCAAACCTCAATGTTATAACAGTTGTGGACATGCGCAAGGCAAAGAGATCGCACCGTTATTGTATTGTGAGATCTAATGTGTATATAATAATAAAATAAATAATAATAATGAATATAAATAAATAAATAATCAAATAAAATAAAATATCAATAATATAAAGAATAAAATATAATCTAATAATAATAATAATAACATAATAATATTTTGTGCGGTTGTGTATGTCAAACAGATTGGAATCGTTCATGCCGACTTCTGTTGGTAGTCTGAAACCAGTCGAATTGGAGTGACTTTGTGTCATCCATGCGATGTTCAGTTAAAGGCATGGATGAGATATATTTTTGTTTAATTTTCCTATTTATAATGTTAATGTAAATATTAACATAATATTTAGATATATAATTAGATATTATTTAACTGAACGTTTGTAGATTGTCGAAACAGAAAATCACAACAAGAAAACACAAACAGTAGCAAAAACACACAGCAACAAAACAACAACAACAACAACATTTCACAGCAACAAAAACATTTCAACAACAACAAATCAACAATGCAACAAATGCAACAACAAACACGACATTTAAACAACAACAACTACAGCTTTAGGGTATGTAAATAATGCAATTTTTTAAAGTTAATAAAACATAAATGCATAAAATTAATTTTTCAATAAAAAAAAAATTCTAAAGAAAAAAAAAAAATAAATGAAGTTTTTGTTTAATGTTATAACAAAAAGATACTTAATATATATACTTGAATCAATAGATCAATGATCAATGATCATAGATCATTGGAAGGGTGGTAGGGCGGAGTGGTAGGTTTGATTAACTGCATTTTCTGATTTATGCTTTAGGGATGCATAAATGCAATTATTTTTAAGTTAATAACAAAAGAAAAAATTATTTTTAGGTTCAACCCTTAAATTTAAGAAACAAAACAAAAAATAACATTTTTGTTTTGTCTTAAAAAATATGAATTGAATCATTAGAATATATAGATCAATAGTATTAGATAAATTAGATCAATATACAACGAATTGGTGGAAGGTGGCGGGGGCAGTTTGATTAAGATATTACTCGCTAATAGTATGTAAACCTAACAATTATAAAATAATATGAAACGTTTATTATTCGAGAAGAATTTGCTTGTGATCGATCAAATTGGTATTCTGAGTAGAGGGAGGGATCGATGCAGGGTAGTTGATTACTGGCTATACTCGTTAATATACTACGCTTAGAGTGATGCAAACATTAAACAATTTTAATAAAAATATGACTTGAAATCAATACGATCAAACTAGATAAAATTATATCAATGAATTTATGTGTGGAGTAGGAGATAAGTGGTGTTTTGATTTACTTGTATTTACTGATTTACTCCGTTTAACTGATTATACTGATTTACATGCATTAACGATTTACTGGATTCTTTTGAGATGACTACTAGAATAGTGTTAAAGGAAAAATTTCTTACTATATCCTTCCTTATAACTAATAAGCATTGAACGACATTGGATGTCATTAAAGAAGCTTAAAAGAATTATTATGATTAAACAAAATATAGTCTAAAAAGACAGATTGAGAAACCAGAAAGGATGAAAAGTTCATTATAAAAGTTTTAGCGAAGGTCTGAAGATATATTTTATAAAAATAGGAATTTGGTTAATTTCTTAATTAAGATCATTGTTGAAAGAGTTTTAACAATGATCTTAAGAAATACTATCAATAGATAATAGATCAATAGATACAGGAATTGGGTGGGGTAGGATGGTTGGGCTGATTTTACTGATTTACTGCACTACACCATACTGCAAAAATGAAATCTTTTTTAAGTTATAAATGTTTACTAGATTAAATAAAGTATATGTTCAAATTCGTTTTGGTTATACCAAAATATCTGATTGTAATCAATGCAGACTAATGACCAACTAGATAACTAGTATACCAACTGGATGGGTAGGAAGGACTAGAGTGGGCGGTCAAAAATTACTGATAATATGAATTATAGTACTTAAAGGTATGTAAAATATCTAAAACTTCACAATTCACAACTCCGACATAACTATGGGTCCCCTTAGTAAAACAAAAATGCTTAAAGAAAAAAACAAAGAGTAACTAGGATAATAGATCAACTGATCATAGATCACGTGGGTCGGGCGTGGAGGCTGGTTTGACCTATTAACCTGTATTACATTCTGATTTACTGCTTTAAGGTATGCAAAATGCCAAATTCTTTCTAAGTTAATAACTAAACAAGAATCTAAATTTTTTAGTCAAAACAAAATGTTTAAAGATAACAAACAATAAGATAATAGATCAAATATGATCATAGATCACGGATGGTGCGGGTGGGGTGGGTTTTGATTAACTGGATTTACTGATTTTACCTGCATATTAAGGGTATGTAAACCGCATTAGATAATCTTTAGATATATGTGTGAATCAATAAAACCTAGATTCTTGTTGTTGATAATAAAAGTGAGGATGGGTAGAGAGGGTGGCAGGGGGTGCGTTTGATCTCAACACTGATTTACTGATTATTAAACTAGCTTATAAGGTATGTAAAAAGTAATTTTTTTTATTAACATAAAAGGAATAAATTTTTAAGTAAAAACAAATGTTAAAGAATACAACATAAACGACAAATAATACCCAATAAAAGTCTTTGATCAAAGTCTCAGAAAATAATCTTAAATAAATATTTTTTAAAATTAAAATAAAAAAATATAACAATTTATGTATATAAATGTAAATAAAACTTATAAAAAAAATAAAAAATAAAAAAAAAAAAATAAAAATAAAAAAAAAAAAAAATGAAAATAAAAAAAAATTAACACAAAGGACAAATGTAAAATAAACTTATAAAAAAAATAAAGTTGAAAATAAATTTAAATAAAAAAATATTTTTAAAAATTAAAATAAAACCGAAAATACTAAACCCTAAATATAAATACTATGAATTGTATCCAAAAATAGTTAGGAAAAAAAAAAATTAAACAAGTTTAATTTTTATTACAATCTTTAAATTAATAAATTACAGAAAAATAATTGAATAAAAGCAAACAAAAAAAAACAAAACAAATTAGTCTTAGTGGCCGTCATCCTTCCTAATCATCGATTCTGAAATATAAAATGTCATTCTACAACATTTAGAAAAACGAACCTTGCAAGATCATCTGCATGAATATCTAGATATATGGGGAGATGAGGGACAGATAATGATGCTGATTTAAGTAAAACTGGTAGAAGAATTTATTACATCGGCAACCGGCACCGGTCCAGCACCGGTGCCCAGTACCACTCTGTCTTTCTCAGAACTCTTTCATTCTCTGGATCCTCTCCTCCACTTCTCCTTTTTCCGCCATCTTTGCTCTCCTCGTTTTGCATTCCATCTTATATTTTCAGATCGGACCACCCTCCGTTGGGCCAAGACAGCACCTTTCGCCTATAACCGTCATTTATCGAGATCTACAGGTTAATAAAAATAATAATTGTTGATATAAATATGGGACTAAAAGAAATATTTTAATTAAAACTAATAGCGCAACCAAGCTCCAGCAACGGTGGCCATGCTCCAATGACTTCCATCTGACACTCAGACTCCTTATCAACTCTTCTTCTCTTACTTACTCCCTCCAATCTCTTTCAGGCCCCTTCTTCTCTCTTACCCTCGTTTACGCATCCATGCATTTTTCTTTTTTCAGGAGGGGACACCCCTCCGGGGGGTCCCTGGAACCCGAAGCCGAATACGACTGAGGAATACTTCTCACAAATCCGCTCTCTTACCTCAGCCTCCAATTTCAGCCTTCTAAGATCAATTTAATTTTTGGGGGGCCTGGCCCGCCTAAGGGGTGACATTTGGGTAGCTAATCCTGTCTTGGGGCAATATAAGTTATATAATATATATATTATATTATATATATACCTACTATATATAAATATATATATATTATATCTATAACTACATTCAAATATAATACTAATATAATATAATAATATATCTTTATATCATAATATATATAATACATATATATCTATATATATCTATATTACTATATTATATTCAAACAAAACTACTATATTATATAATTATATAATATAATAATATTATACCATAATATATTTTTCTTTGCTATTTACTAAATTTGTTTATGTTTATTTTTTTAATTTATTAATATTACTAATTGATTAATTAATAAATTAAATATTAAAATATATTTAATTATTTTAATGACAATTTTTTTTATTATATTTGAGGAAAAAATCTGCGGTTTTTTTCGCTGCGATAAAAGGTAGGAATTACTTTCCGTTTACTTCGGTTCCACGGCGGAAGAATCGTTTACTATTCCAGGTTTTACTTCGGCCTCAATTTGTGTACCTCAAATCTACATACAGCGATTAATCGATCTGAATTTATTAAATAATTTTTCTTTCTATTAATTCTTTTTCTCAGTGCAACGAGACCACGTAGAAGTAGCGATTTACAACATCGATATGGGGTAAAAAACATCGATAATGTTTGGAACCATCAAAATATGAATCTTGATCATTGAAAACCTTCTAGAACAAAAACCCTTTGGGCTCCGCGCCTTTGGGGGGTAAATCCTTGAGTTCCAGCGCTCAATCTTGGAACCATCCGGTCTCCAGACTAAATATCGTATCACCGGACCTTAAAACCCCCTACGGTTTGATTCCTAAAAGGAATAACCTATAGGGTAAAGCACAAAGATGGTAGGAGTTCGGGGTCTCTCGCAGTTTTGGCGTTAGTTGTCCACTCTCTCTAGCTTATATTATATATTATATATACTATATATGTATATATATAAATATAATAGTATATTATTATATATATATATATATATATATATATATACTATATACTATATATATATTCTATATATCAATACTATATATATATATATATATATAATATACACTAAAAACTATTATAATAAATATAACTATATATACCTATATAATATATATATCCACTACTCTACTATATATATATATCTTACTATATTTATAGTAAAATCGCTATCTATTTTAATATGCAAATTTGTTGTTTGTGTTAAGGAGGCTGAAATTATGGCAATTCTGGGATTTCGAACCGGAGAGCTTTAAAAGCTATGCTTGAACTTTCTTATTTGGAAAGTGGACTGGCTTAGTGGATAAAAGTTCTTGGCTGCATGTTCACTCATGTCGCGTGACGAGTCCAGCGTTCGTATCCTGCTGAGGAGAGTAAAATTCCTGTGACTCATTTAATTACTTAATTCAGGCCCTTTTAACTTGATAATAAGATATCTATATAATATTATTATATATACTATATAATTATAATATTATATATTATATATATATATATATATATATATATATAATATTATATATAATCTATTTGAATATCTAGTTACTATACCTTAATATTAATAATTTTTTGTTGAAGCTACATGTCCTACAATGCAACACCGCCAATGTATACTAAATTCTTTTTTCTCTTGCATTACTCAGTGTACTGTTCAGACCTAAAATGAAATATCATTAATATATCTATATATATATATACATATATATATAATATATTATTTTAATTATATATATACTATTATAGATATATATATATATATATATATTATATATAATCGGCGACAGGAGTCCATCTGCATGATACTGCTGGTCACCTGTAGTGGTGATTTTGCTTAATTCGACCGGAGAGGTGCCTTGTGACTGTGGGAGAGAGCTCTGTAACCCAATTGGGGGTTATACATGTCCGGAAGGAGGACAAATACCAGTCAGAAAAGAAGATGTACAGCTAGCCAAGCGCGGGTGGTTTGTTTCTGGTCAAGAACGATGCTTGTGATGCTCGGAACCAGGACGGATCTTTCGGTTGTTGCAAGGCATGAAAATGGATACGAACTCGACTACAATCAGGGAATAAGTTCCGTATAGGAACTATTAATGCTGATACAATGGAGGGAAAGGAGGAGGAGGTTGTGGGTATGATAGAGGAGAGGACACTGGATGTTTTTGGTGTCTGCGAGACGAGGATGAAGGGTGAGGGAAGGAGGAGAATACATGATGATTACCAACTGATGTACAAGGGGAGAGATAAGGAGAGAAAGTACTGGGTGGCATTGTTCCTGACCCCGGGTTTATCAGACAGGGTGGAGGACATTGTTTTTAAAAATGAAAGAATAATTGCAATAGCACTGAGGCTGAAAATCAGACGTGTGGGCATAATACATGTCTATGCACAACACCAAGGGAGACCATTGAAGAAAAATTGTTTTTTTAATAACAGTTTTACAAATAACTTGTGACGGAATAAATACGGAAGTGAAAATTGTCCATTGGGGGGACTTAATGGCGACATAGGAAGGGAGAGAATAGGTACCGAAATAACAGTGGGGGCATTTGGAATAGGAGTAAGAAACGCGGAGAGGAAGAGGTTGTTGGATTTTGCAGTAAGCAATAAGTTGGCAGTGATAAATACATACTTTGAGCATAGGGACTCGCATAATTGGACCTGGAACAGGTGGAATAGTGTTGTTGAGGATTACACGGATGAGTCATGATTGACCTTATAATAATTAACAACAGGAAGGTGGTAAGTAGCGTGTAAAGTATCCATCATGTTGTTTGATTCGGACCATCGTTTGGTGGTAGGGATATTAAATCTAAAAACCCCGTTACCAGCGAAGATACCAGATGAAGAAGAGAATGTTGTAGATGTAGAAGGAGAGTGGGAGTAATTTTAAAGAAAAAATTATAATTATGTGCTGAGAGATACGCTGGAGGGTAAAAAGAACGATTCTCCAAAAGAAAAAGACTGGCGTGTTGGACAGATGAAAGTTGCCACGTGCAGTAAGGAGAAAAATAAAAAGTTAAAATTGATGAAAATTGAATGCTTAGACAACTATGAAATATGTGTTAAATAGAAATGAGTGCTGGACTTAAAAAGGGAGAGCGATCGAAAAGCGTGGGAGGAGGTCGGTGAACAATCTGAGACAGATATGGGTGGAACAAGAATTAATATATAACATGGAAAAACCTACAGGACAGGGAGTCGAGCTGTTGCATCTCAGTAAAGATACGGAGATAGGCTGAAAGTGGCCTGATGAGATCAGTGTAGTGGGGAGGTACTTTCAGAGTTATATAATCATAGAGGAGGAGAAGAGAACTTCCGGAACGCCAGAGAGGACAGCTCCGATTTAAACGTGGATGAGGTGGCGATAAATGAAAGAGTTGGATTAGGCAATGGGGAATAGAAAAATGAGAATCAGAATGTGATGGGTACTGATGGAGACAATACGGATATGAGGTATGCAATGAATGTGAAGATGTTTAATGATTTCTGGGGAGGAGAGAGTACATGCGGAGTGGGGCAGGGCAATAGTATGCCGGTGTCCAAAGGGATAGGGGCACTGTCCAATTATAGGGGCATATGTTGCTGCCACTCCATGAAGTTATATGAGATTAATTGAATAGAAAAGGCTCAGGACGGGAGTTGAAGGACAAGCTGAATGAAGCGCAGTATGATTCAGGTCCGGACGAGGAACAGCGGATCTGATATTTTCTCTGATGATGATGATAGAGAAGAGCTGGGAGTGGATAGGAAATGTTATATTGCTTTTGTGGATTTAGAGAGGGCATTTGACAGTGTCCTAGGGTAAACTTTGGGAGACACTCGAAGATTGTTACTATCTGATAGAACCTAAGTTGATTAGAGTGAAGGGGACTTTAACAGTAAGTGAAAGTGCGTTAGGAACAGCGTATTTGATAGGTCCGTGTTTTGAGTGAAGACAGGTGTTAGAAAGGGAGGAGTGTTGTCACCATTGTTTTTCATCCTGTATATGGACAAGTGTATGTGAAGTAGATAAGGGGAGGGTGAGAGGAGGAGATGTTGTAATGGCATATGGGCGATATTAAACTCAAGTTGCAGAGGACAAGGGAGACGTTAACAGAGAGTACTTATTAGATGGGAGGAGGTGCTGCAACTGAGGGGATTGAGATGAATATGAGAAAGACTGAAATGATGAAGATAGCTAGAGAAGGAGAGAACTTAAACAATAGAGATTAGTGGGAAAGAATAAAAATGCGAGGAATTTAAGTATGGGAGTTACAGTAAACAGCAGTGGAATGATGGAGGGTGAAATAGGAGGAAAGAATAATGAACTAATCTAGAGGAGTTGGTCCAGTTGTATCTCTTGCTGAGAAACAGACATGTTACGAGACAGGTTAAAACGTTATTTATACCACGATTCTGAGACGGTACTTTTTGTTGTGATTCAGGTCGTTGGACACTAACTCCAGAAAGGAGTAGATCGTGGCGGCGGGAGATGAGGTGTTGAGGTTGGTAAATTTGTAAGTTTATAATCTATATTGTGTTTAATCAACAAGAGAGTAACAAAAAAAAATGTATACAAGTTCAGATTAGCGTAAATGAATGGATAATACTGGTATTTGTAGCCATCACAAAATTTTAATGTTATTCAACGATAAAAATGACTAAATTTTTTCATTGAAGAGTCTACGTACTGAATAGCATAACATCGAAGTAACTTGGGAAGCAAGGTATCGATAGTTTGCTTGGGACCGTGCTAAAAAAGTGGAAGCTCGGTCCGTCGTGCGTAGGGATGGTCAACATTCAAAGAATTTTAATTTGACAAAGGGTATCGATTGTCTGCTCTGTACTTATATCTTATCCAGTCCATAAAAAGGTTCTGTTCGAGTAGCTGTTTCCACTGTAATCATAAAATAATAAGATAAATAATTAATAATGAATAAAATAATAATAATAATAATACATGAATAATAAGTAATAATAATAATAATAATAATAATAATAATAATATAGATAATATAATGAAAATAATGAAGTATTAATAAATAATGATAAATGCACATAGATATAATAATAATAATCACATAGATAATAAGTAATAGATAAAAATCAATAATAATGAATAGATAATATAATAATAAGTAATATAATAGATAATAATAATTAGATATGATAATAATAAATGAATAATAATATAATAAATAATGAATAAGTAATAATAAATATAAAATGAAATAATAATAATATAAATAATATAATAAATAATGAATATAATAATATAATAATAGATAATAAGTAATAATAATGAAAAAATAATTATAAAATTATAATAGATAATAAAATAACAATATATAATGATATAATGAATATCTGCTGGGAATATTGTAATTAGGAAAAATAGTTCTGAGCAGGATGTACTAGGGTAATAGAAATTTATTGAATTTGACTGAATGTAATATCATGATAGAATAGATATTTATATGGTAACATAATACTTCAAAAAGACACACACTGAAGAACAACTAAACAAAAATTAAACTCAAATATCTCACTTTAAAGAGTTGTATTTAAAAGAATTTATGGAAATATATGAAATAATGAACAGACATTAGCTAGTGGTTGACATTAGAATAGACTTCTAAAGATTGACGCAAATGAGACCTTATAAAGCAATCTTGACATAGTGATTGAAGCGATGGAAAGAGACTCAGCAGGGAAATAGACAAAAAAATTGAAAAGTTTAAAAAAAACTGTTGGAAGGGAGACTTAATTGATTGTTTAATTTTCGAAAAATAAATCATTAGAAAAATAACAATGAATCCTGGATAACCTTCGAGAGATGATGACGACAGTAATCTCTTAAAGAAGGGGTTAAATATTTCAAATGTATTTGATGGAAAACTCCGTAGACTTAAATTCAAGCATAATTTACTTGATTGTACTCCAATTTGTTTCACACAAACATTTTGAGAGCTCTAAAACGAAAACTTCTAATGCGATACTTGATTAATAAACTATATAAGAAAGCCTTTTCAAACAGAAAATAAACTGGTGAAATTGGCAAGATGATAGACATTGTCACAGAACTGGATATTGATCCTTCATTCATTAAAGTCCCCTTTTGAGTGCTCCTTATTTCTTTTAATGAAAGAATCATGAATAAATATTGCTCAGCAGAAGAAGCATATAGCTTAAAAATTTTAAGGGCATAATAACTTCCTATAGATTTTGCCCTTCCTGAAAATTGGCAAGTGGTGCTCTCGCTGGCTAACGATAAAAACAGAATTGTCGTATATGGGGGGTGTGCAACTGGTTTTACAACGTCAATAACCTCAATACTCTGAGACTAAATAAACGTTGTTGGTGAATTAATTACCGTTGCTTGTTTCATATAAAATAAACTGCTCTTTGGGGAAGTGTCCAACATGTGTGGCCCGCTTGCTATTTAGATTTCAAATGGAAAAACAGTTTAATAATCTCTTTTGCCCAACCATTTCACTTCAGCCATGGAATGCATTTTAATCGAAATGATATCAGATATATATTGTCCTAGTGAGTGTATGATAGAGAAGCTGGGTAATTAAAAGAGTTTAACGATATTGAAATATATAGCGATTCGAAAATTCAAGCTACAGACTTTTTCTACTTAATTCTCGTGCTAGTGTCATGTAAAAATCTAGGACTGGTAAATTAAGTACTTTACGTCAAGCAGAAAAAAGATATATTGTGGATGATACACCTATTTGTCACCAATTTATTAAAACGTATAAGAAAAAAGGGGAAATATATAATAAAAATATAATATATAATATATATTAATATATAATATATATATATTAATATAATATATATATATTATATATATATTATATATATAATAATATTATATAATATATAGTAATATATTATATATATATAATAATATATAAAATATCAGGGTGGTTGTGATACCAATGATAGTGGTCGCATCTGACTTTACACACAATATAATATATATTATATATATATATATTTATATTTGATTTTATATAATATATATATATATATATATATATATATATATATATATATATATAATATATAATATATATTATAATATATAATATATACACTTATATATATAATATATATATATATATATATATATATAATATATATAAATATACTAATATAGTATTTCTAAAGTAAACAAAAACAAGAATATATATATATATATATAATTAACATATGCATTACACCAAATATATTATATAATATATATATATATATATTACCAATTCCTATTTGATTCAAATAAAATATGTTATATACATTTGAAAAAAAATAGTTTATTTCCCTTTTGATTTTGAACTGGAGCAAGTATCTGAGCTTAAATTTTTATGTTAAATATTAATACAGAATAGTAAACTATTGATATATTTAAACTAATTAAGTAAAACTGGATGAAAGAAGTCTTCTAATAAAATTCGAAAAAAACTAAAAAAAAAAAAAAAAAATGAAAAAAGCGTTTTGAAAAAAAAAACAAAAAAGAAAAAAAACATATATTTTATATATATATATTATAATATATATAAATAATATATAAATATATATTAATATATAATAATATATATATATATATATAATATATATATATATTAAATATAATATATATAAATATATATAATTATAATATAATAATAATGATATTATATATAATATATATAATAATATATATATATTATATATATATATATATATAAAATATATAATAATTATAATATCTTAATAACGAAACAATGGAAAAAGAAGACAAATATTATTATTCTATATGATGTATAGAAACAGTAATTTTAATATATCTATATATTATAGCTATATATTAATATATTATAATATATTATATATATATATATTAAAAATATATTTATAATCTATTTAATATATATATATTATATATATATATATAAATATATTAATATTAATATATATAATATATCAATATATATAAAAATATATATATAATAATATTAATATATATATATATTATATATTATATATATATAATATATATAATATATAATATATACTATATATATATATATATATATATTTATATATAATAATATATATATTATATATTATATATATATAAGATATATTAATTAAATATATACTATATCTATATATAATAATATATATATATTATATATAATATATATAAGTTATAATATATATAATAATATAAATATATATATATAGTTATAATATATAATATATATATATATATATATATATATATATATATATAATAATATATATAAACAACTATATTAATATATTAATAATATTATATATATATTATATATATAATTATATATTATATATAATATATATTATATATATTATAATATATATATATATATATATATAATTTTATATATATAATATACTATAATATATAAATAGATATTATATATTATAATATATAATATAATATATAATATATATATATTATATAATAATAGATATATAATCTATATACATATATATAATATATATATAATATATATTAGTATTATATATAAAAGCAAATTAAAATTTTTGTTTCAAAATGTAATATATTTTTCACATTTCCAATATTTTTTTTAATAGCAGTAAACACTTCAAACAAAAATTTTACTAATTAAAATTTTCTAAAGAATCCTTCAATTTTTAAGCATGTGCCATATTTCACAAGCGAACATAAAAAGTGAAAACTACATATTTAAAATTATTAGGGACAAAACTAATTACGTTTTCATATGTTCTTATTCAACAACAACCTCAAATCTAACATAAAATGGAAAACGAAAGTTAAAAATAAAAACGTACAAACTATTCAAATGTTCGTACACTATTTGTGCTTTGGATTGCAAGAAAATCCTACCTCTAAAGCCTCGCGTTTATGATCGGGCTTGCCTCGATTGGCATACATAATTTCTCCGCCGCAATCGTTACGATCTGCTTTGCAATACATTTTTGCAAAAATTTCAAATTGACAGAAATTTCAATTTCCCGGTACTTATGGTTAAAGGTATTAAAAGATAAAATTTAATTTAATTAAATTATTGAATCTAAAATTAAAAAATTAAAGAACAATAAAACAATGAAAAACAGTTGTACATTACTGGTGCATGTGTGGTGGTTGGCACAAACTGGCACCAGAATCATGAGCCACCCATTTATATAATATAAATATAAATATATAAATATAATATATAATAAGTTATATATATATTATATATAATAATATATATATATAATATATATATATATATAAATAATAATATAATATATATATATCTTATAATATAATACTTATATTATTAATATAATATATAGATATATTATTATTTATTATATATATATAACTATATATTATATATCATATAATATATAATATATAGTATTATATATATAATAATAGTATATATTAATATATATATATATAGATATATATATATATATAATAATAGTATATATAAAATTATTCCCAGTTTTTTTGGTCAAAGTAAATATACTTGTACTTGTACTTGGACTTAAAGTACCTTAATGTGGAGGTACTCTTGTACTGTACTGTCTTGAGTTCTAAAACCGTTACTTGTACTTGCACTCTTTACTTGAAGAAATTGCAAGTACTTGCAAGTACTATGCGTTCTAAATACGTAAACGGTTGAGAACGCCTCTCTCAGCAATTGTGCAATCGACTTCGCAACAACAAACATACTAGTCAACACTGAGCTCGGCTTCTTATCTCTAGAAACAAAAAGTTGCCCAGGTGCATAGAAAAGGGGTAAGGGTACTATCTAATAATAATCGTACTAGGACTAACTCGATTCACATCGTAACCCACAGGAAATTGACTTGCACAGTGTCGATATTACTAATCACACATATAGTATCTCCTGCACATAGATATCTCGCACAAGTGCTAGAAAGTGTCGGTACTAACTCATAAGCAGAAGCTCCTAGCACTTATATTAATACCACGATCGACTCCCCATCCCTTATAACAGGGGTAGACACCAATATTAGGTATATTCTATGAGGTAGGATTTGCCGTGCTAGAAGTGCTATAACCAGCTGTGCCAGCTGGTTCAGCAATGACTTCATTTCCAGCCGAGGTTCCAAATCTCATAAAAAAAATTTATGACGTTAAATAAATTAAAATGATAATTTTTTTTGTAAAAACCAAAATGTTTAAACAAATAAATTAAAATAAAGAATTTTTATAAATATGTGAGGTTACGTTTTTGATGTAATGTTAGTTACTTTATGTTGTTAATTGTTAACTTTGTTAATGTTAGCAGTTAGCGTCGCGTAAGTTTGTTGTGTATATTAATATCTTTATTCTAGAATATGCACTATTACATTTCACAATTATATTTAAAATCAAAGAACTTATTTAGTATGTTTAAAAAAATAAACGAATCAATAGATCATAGATCAATAGATCATAAGATCACGAATGAGTAGGTGGGGTGACTGGAGGGAAGGTTTGATTTAACTGAATTCATTAGGGTTAGATCAGTAAAAAGAAAAATGTTTTGCGTTAAAATATAAAGAATAAAATTTTTAGTATATATAAAATTATGAAAGAAGATAAAAATAGTATTTAGATTTTTTAAAAAAATATATTTTTAAATAAATAATTTAAAAATGTTTTTTAAAAATGCATAAATAAATTAAAATTGAAGGAAAGAATTTGAATAAATAAAAAAAATGTCCCACCCTATAGTCTTTGCTTCATGAACAATTTAAGTTAACAAATAAAAATCACCATACAGATAATTTAAATGCCTAACTACATTTTAAATTGTGAACAAGTCAACTTAATTAAAATATAATTAAAAATAAAATAAAAGTTAAAATAAATTATAAAATATGAAAAAATTAAAATAATATAAAATTGAAAATAAAATAAATAATAAATTAAACAAAATAAAAGGAAAAAATAACTGAAAATAAAACATTAAACAAATTTAAAATATACAAGTTCCACAAAAAATTTTATTAGTTGACCTTTGTAAAAAGAAAAGAAGATTGAAAAAGTATTGAAAGAAGATCAGTTTCTCCCTAATCATAGGGTAATTGAAATTTTGTTTACCAACATTAAAGCTTCACAGGTTGACATAACAATCATGTGAAGTAAGTCTTATTTAAGTAATATTTATTATTGTTTATCTTTTCCTTATTTAAAAATTATTTCATTACTTTTATTTTCTTAATATTTTGTATTAACTATTTAATTTCAATTAAAAAAATTTATTTTTCTCAATTTTTTTTTATTTATTTATTATTTACCTTAAAATTTTAATTATTTTGCAAATTTTTTTTAATTTTTTTTAATTTTATTTATTAAAAAATATATTTTTTGAACAAACTTTATTTAATTTTATTTTACTTGTTTAAAACATCTTATTTTTACTAAAAATTTTATTCATTGTTTATAACGCAAAACATTTGCATTTTGCATGACACTAAAGCATAAATGAGTTAATCAAGTAAATCAAACCTCCTTCCTCCCACCCAACCATAATCTTTGATCTTTGACCTATTGATTATTGATGCTATTTGTCTATGATCTATTGATTAAGTTATATTTTGTTTAAACATAACATAAAAATAAGTTCTTTGATTAAAACATAATTGTAAAATGTAATAGTTCATATTCTAGACTAAGAATATAATATACAACAACAAACCTTACGCACGCATAAACTGCTAACATTAACAAAGTTACATACTTAACAACAGTAAGTCCTAGCACTCAAAAACGTATCCTATTCACATATTCTTATTAAAATAAAAATTATTATTATTTTATTTAACTTCATTTAAACATTTTCTTTTTACAAAAAAATATTATTCTTTTATGTCTATACACGTAAAAAAAAATTTGTATAGATTATGGAACCTCGGCTTTAAAATGACGTCAATTGCTGACCAGCTGGCACAGCTCGGTATAGCACTTTAGCAAGGAGCAAATCCTAGCCTCATATAATAACCTAATGGTGTTACCCCTAATGTATAAAGCAGATGGGGAATCGAACCGTTGTATTAAAGTGCTAGGATGCTTCCTGCTATCAGTTAGTAACCAATCCCGACACCTTTTCTAGCGCATATCTCAGTGCGATATTCGTATGTGCGGATAGTACTGAGTGAATTTGTTGATAGTACAATTAATCGACACTGGAGATCATACCTGTGTTATACGATGGATCGAGTAACTTCATATAGAATTATAATTAGATAGTACCACCCCCCTTTTCTAATGCACTTGTGCAACTTGTTTCTAGAGATAAGAAGCCGAGCTCAGTGTTGACTAGTATGTTTTGATGTATGCCGAGTCGATGCAGCAAATGCTGAGAGATGGCGTTTCAACCGTTACGGTTTAGACACGCACCAACATGCGGTTTTTTCGTGCCCGTTACGCTTCATCAAAACTTATTAATCGGGTGGTAAACAGGGTAGAACTCCCAAAAAGATAAGATTCCGTTTACTCCCGAGCGTCCAGAGTCCATGGGGTCCCAACGTGGGGTATTATTTGGGTTCCATTCATGATTCTATTGAATCTATTGATGCTAATTGCTTCAAGTAATATTTTGGATAAACATAAAAAAAAAATTTTTTGAGAAAATACCACAGTAAAGTGTAATAAATATTCATATTCTGTATAAGAAATAATATAGAACAACAAACTTAACCACGCATAAACTATACTTAACAAAGTTCCCATACTAACAAATGAAGTAACTAACATTTACATCAAACGTACGACCATTCACTCATATTTTTTAAAAAACTTTTATTTATTTTTTAATAAACATTTGTGTTCTGTGAAAATGATATTCATTTATGTTTATAACGTAAAATGCTCGCAGTTTTACAGACCTTAAGCTAGTTAAATCAGTATACCAATTCATCCTCTTCTTCCTAAGCTCATCCATGATTTAATTAAGCTATTGACTATTGATCTATTAATTCAAGTTATATTTTGTATAACACAGCATAAAAAAATAAGTTTCTTGAATAAAATAACTAGAAAGTGTAATAGTTCATATCCTAGACTAAGAATATAATAAACAATAACAAACCTTACGCATGCATAAACTGCTAACATTAACAAAGTTCTATATATACCAACAGTAAAGTAACTAACATTACATTCAAAACGTAACCTATTCACAATTTTTCAAGTATATCTCTAACATATCAATGTTAAATTTACATTAACATAGTAATAATTAACAAAAAAATTATAAAACCGGTCTAACATACTAAACTAAGATTAAATGCTACACACATATTAACACACACAAACATACACACCTAATCGTTGTTTTACTTTAAAATAAATTTTACGAAGAGACTTTAAATTCAGAAGACTTTTAATGTATTATAAAACATCAGGCAATTGTAACGACTAACACTTTCAGAAGCTAATATGAAATATTTTTATGCATATCCATTTTAAGCTCCGTCCTTATTTTATGCACCGCCCTCTTTCAGAAGATAACATGAACTATTTTTAGGCTTATCCTGTTATAGACTTCGCCCCTTTCAAAAAAAATCAACACGAAACATGAAAATGATTTTACGTTATGTCCACTTACGTACTGTGATGCAATAACGTTCATTCTGTATAATATATATATATAATTATATATAATATATATATATATAATATAATATATATATAATAATATATAATATATATAATATATATCATATATATATATTATATATATATAATATATATATATAACTTTATATACGGTAAATGGTAAGGTTTGTAGCAAACGCACATTGAGACGATTTGGGCACAACTGGGATTAAATTGTATAATAAATATGGCGGTACAACTCCCGGTGGCGGGGTCCCATTCCTTACCAAGAATTTAGGACAACACTTTAAAATCATTCGATAGATCTTTAAATCTTCTTTATTTATACGGGCTAATTCAAGTCAATACTTACATAAATGCGTTTGATTATCTTGTCATGTATTAAATATGAATATATAATAATATATAATATAATATATATAAAATATAATAATATATATATAGATATATTATATATATATCATAATATATATATTATATATTATAATATATATTCTAATAATTATATAAATATATATATATAATAATTATAGAATTATAATATAATAATATATATATATATATATACTAAATATATATAATATATATATATAATACATATTATATTATATAGTAATTATATATATATATATATCTCAATTTAAAATATGTTGGTAATACATCGACAATATTAATAACTTAAAGTAGTTAAATTACATAATCAAATAAGCAAATAGAGGGTAATGATTATGTCAGAAGAAAAGTTGATTTTTCTTACAGAAAGTGCTAAATAAACATCCTTTATTCCGAATTTCGATCAAGTCATTATCAAAAACAAATAAAAATGGTATGTTTGGTTATATATATATATTATATAATATAATATATTATATATATTATATATATATATATATCATATAATCATATAATTATATATTATATTATATTTAAATTATATATATATGTATATATAGATATAGTAGCTTTTAATATCACCTACAGCCTCTAACGTATTATAATACATATGAATATCGTCAGAAGTAGTCCTACTAGGTAGTTAACTGCCTACTATATATAATATAGATATATATATATATATAAATATATACTATAATAATATAGATATATATATATATATATAATTATAGATATATAATTATATATAATAATAATAATATAGTATATATAATATATAATTATTATATATAAGAGTCCGAGATAGAGAGTAAGAGATAGGTAAAAGAAAACTGCTGAAAATCACCATAGTAGATATATATAAATATATATTATATATATATATATATATAATATAATATATATATATACTATATATATTATTTATATAATATATTTAAAACCACTTTAAAATAAATAAAGGAACGATCTAAAAAAATAACTAAACCGAGATAAAGTTACGTTCTTGCTTATATCCTGTCAGCCTCATCAGAACTAAAAAACATTAAAATATTAAAACACAAATATAAAAAAAAATATTGAAATATCAACATAAAAAAAATAATATAAATACAAGCAAAAAGACAGAGGCGTCACATTCTTAATATCCTTTTATCTGGTTGCAGAATACTGATTATTTCAGATCAGTTCTATGTGAAGATTGGATATAAATTATTTGTGATGGGATCAATTTGAAAAATCCCTTTCTGAAATGTAAATATTACTTTTTGTAAAGTGAAAAGAGACTCAACAATTGATTTAAGGGTTTTTCTTTGGAACGAAACAAAAAATCTGCACCATTCCAATAATATGATCTTCTTGTGATAAATGTCAAAATACAGCACTACTTTCATCTGCGTCTCCGACATCACCATTAATTGATGTAAATTATCGTGTTTTAAGGCTTTAAAGTTTCAAAAATAATCATGTGCACATATAACAAGAATGTGTAAACACCCCCCATGGCTTTCTCGTTTGTGTATATTAGTAATTAAGGTCTTGAAATGTATCAGAAAACTGAAATTTAAACTAATATTAAATAATTTTAAGCATAAATTAAGTTTTAGAGTTCACAAAGAATAAACTTTAACATTTCCATTACTATGTTAGACAAATTCGTAACCTACTAGAAATTCAGAGTAGGCATGTTATATTTAGTTTAATTAAAAAAGGGGATATGCCAGTAGTAAAGTTGAAATAATAAAATGTCAGTTGTTTGTTGGAGAAATGGGATCCAAAAACATGGAAAGATACTCTTAGAAACATATTTATGATAAGAGTTCAATTTAATATATGGGGGTGAAAGATAAAGTAATGGATGAAGTTAAATATTTGTAAAGAATTGTGTTCCAGTTTGTATAATTAAAAGGTCAAGGAAAGGAATGCATCCTTCAATTTGACCTCTCAGAGTAAAGGTATTGTTGGAGTCAAGAACATTAAATTGGTTCAAGGAATTGATCGAATTGAAAAGAATAGTAAATAGAAGAACAATCATCTACATATCTCTCTCAAAAAAGACTTGAAATAAAGAGCACTGGAGAAAACTGTTCTCAAAGAATTCCATGTAAATGTTGTTTCTATAATGGACTTCAAACTACCCCATACATACCAAATATTGGGCGAAAAATATTATGTACGAAAAGGAAACATTTGTGCCATGCATGATCTGTGAAAGCAGCTAAATAAAAATGTGAATAGGATAATAGGACCGGTTAGAGCAACCAAATCCAGTCCAAAATTCAAAGTAAATGAGGAATAGGAAATTGGAAAATGTGATACTGATTTTATATACTAACCAAGACTTGGATTGATGGAACAAATCTTCAATTTGTCCAATTAAATTCTAGCATTTGAATATTGAACGGAAAAAGTTAAAGTGAAAAAAAATGCTAACCACTCATTACTGAATTTTTTAATGAATATTTTATTTTAATGAATTTTTACTTCGGGATATCTCTTGTTGCCGCTCAAATGGTACTATATACTATTTTCAACGACGACTATTTCTCTAGAAGCTGCTACAGAGCTAGCTCTCGACTTTTGTGAATAATTTTTTTTCGCCAATTTTGTACTAGTATGGAAGTAGTTTTGATCCAATATAGCAAACATTTAACATGGAGTTGTTTGAGACTGAGACATATTCACTAACCTCTTAATTCTCAAGTCTTGCCTTGGAAGATGATATGTATAGTGATGTCTGCCTATGTACCTACTTCTTTTTCAATGATCATTTAATTGAACAACAATGTTTGACCTCCCAAACAATCACCTTTACCTTAAGGTCAAATGAGGATGCATTCCTCCTGACCTTTAATTAAAGCAAACGGAACAACAACTGCCTTTAAGTTTTATCCTAAGCACCTTATACAATCAACTTCTCCATACTTTTCTTTAAATATATTAAAATAAATGTTTTCTAAGAGCTTTCCAATTATGTGATCCACAATTTTCCAACAACAACTTGACTTTAATTTTTCAAACTTTTCCAGAACAGCATATCTCTTTTTGTAATTAAACGATAATAAAACATGCTACTCTAGTTCTAGGACTAAGAAATTGCCCTAAATCATGGAAATTTAATTTATTCCTTTTTCAACCCAACCGTTGGACTTCTTATATTAAACAATTTATTTAACGATGAAGCGTGCTAGTATGATATACTAGTTATATTCCTGATTAGCATCTAGCATACTTTTAATTAAAAATAC
>JABUQX010050897.1:0-7500 GCA_015478945.1 Trachelipus rathkii
ATATATTTATATTACTATAGTGAGCATATTTTGTAATTCAGGGCAGTATAACTTCATTATATATATTTTCTTCTATTCATAATACTAAAGTTAGTATAGTAATTAGTATAATAACTTATAATTACCTAGACTTGTTAATGATTTATATTATTATTATAAATGTCACTCTTGTTTATACTTATGATGTTTATTCAATTAATATATTTCGGGTAATAATATACCACTATAATTTGATTTTAAATTTACGATGATGATAAAATATTTCAAAAGATTTGATTACAAAATTATGTGCTTAATATTATATTTTTATTGTCTTCAGAGTGATGTCATTCTTATTCGTTTATAGTCTGTGTATTTTTATGATTTTCGTCTTTTTATTTTAAGTTTCTAATTGGCTGTATTTTCAGACGTTCTGAACTTTGTTGAAACATATACACTATTCAGACTGGCTGTATTTTTTTGTATGTGTTTTTCATTACAAAGTGGAAAGGTTGGTAACACAATTTCCCTTCCCCCAGTCTTAAAAGTGGTTTTTTAATTTGTCACATCTTACGTTAGATGTTACTTAGTACGTCTTTAGTTGTCTTGGTTTTATCTTTACTTGTGTTCTCACTGCTTTTTTTTTTCGGTGCATTCCTTTTTGATAGATTATTTTTTCACTTTTATCTGGTGTTCGTTTCGATCCATTCATGATAATCTAAACACTTATCTCTCTTAGCCATGTTGCATGCTGCGATATCGATAAATATCATAGATGAATCCATCAGCCATCAAACGAATACAAGCGTCATCTATTTGACTCTCTGGGCAGGTAATACAAGCAATGTATCGTGTATCCCATCTATTATCCTGTGTTGTACCGATAAAATTTAATTGACACAAGTTGGGAAATATACGAATGCTCTTCGTGATAATAATCAACAACACACTTTGAAGATGCCGGGGAGATGCTCATCGTACCTAGTTCACACCAGTGAAATATATGTCCACTGAAGGAAATTGTATGGCGTAAGACATCTAACCCTTATAGGTAATTGTTGAGTATTCTTTCTTTTCAACCATTTATCCGAAGAAGTAAACTAAAATATCAACGCACGAACGAACCATCATCAGTTCAAAAGGGTAATATTATTTTCTCGTTAGACAACTCAATACTAACATCACACAACAACGACATTTTACAAACAACTAACACAACATCCAATCATTATCAACAAGCAACATTACAATAACATAATTTTAAGTTATAAACTATAGTTCTTATATACCACCAACGAATTATATGCTAAGTAATTCATTGTTATCAACATTAATCAATAGCTAATCATAATTTATTCTTCAGAAGCTAATTGATATATAGATCATTCATATGACATTAAACGCATAAACACCTTACGGCTATCGAATACACAAAAACGTAACATTATACAATAGTTTCCATACTTACATCAATTGCTCGAGTCTTAATAGTACCTATATCACTTAGTGCATTTATCAAATCGTAACCTTATTCACTCTTTTCTATAGCCTATATTTCTCTTATACCATAGTTTTTCAATATGTTATTTTACATTAATCTTTGGCGCTGTTTGATTTATCGGTTTTTGGTTCATTTAATGCATTTGGAGAGTTTTACTATCTATTTTCTTGTTGGTGTTTATTAAATCTATTTTAGCACAGTGAGAAAGAGAAAGATTTATACCTAATCGCAGTATGTGAGTGGCGAGATTATATGGGAGCTTTCTAATCTTTAAACACGGTTTTCATTATTTAATATATGCTTATTCATTAGTGCATCATATATTTGTATTACTTATAGAAAAATAATTTGTACATACGTACAGTATAAGGCACGAGCGTCTAATACTAGATGACTGCGACGGTGAATATTACGAAGGCTACGCTGTAGTTGGGTTAACATTAACTTAAAATTCTCAGCTACTTAACTACCCTTTTTGTAAGTAACTAATCATTGCTATTACAAAACTGTGAACCTATTCAATTTACCTTCATCTTTTCTTCATAGCTTATTTTTTCCTTCGACATCTATTTACGGTTAAATTTTTTATTATCATTGATCTGGGCTTTGCTTTAGATTATATATTTTTAACGAAGTTTTGTTTTGTTGTATTCATTTAATTCTTGTGTTCCATTTTATCATATTCAGACCAAATCTTGTATAAAACTTGTAAATTCGATAACATAAGTTTTTTATTCTGCAAACATTAAACAAAAAATTATTAGGTCGAGATGTGGTGATCGCCCAAGTGTTCAAGTATAGTTGATGCGCTTGAGCCGTTTAACTTTAAATTCCGTTTGTGGTTTTATGAGTGTGTAGAGATTATAGAAGTCTTACGTATATCATAACTTGAATCTAAGAATATAATGTTTACATATCTGATCTATAACTAATCATTCATTTTTTTGTTGTTGTTGTCGTTTTTCCTTATTAACGTATCGGAATTAATATCCTACTAACATGTAACGAAACTTCTCGCGCTTTATACTAACTTTTATGGTTTGTATATATGTACCTTTTAACACTTTTTTTTTTGTGGGCGCTACAATACGTCACCTTGTTATGTGTGCGTACTGGTGTTTTGTCTATTAGCATGTTAGTTCTTTCTTGTAACATTTTTCTAATGTTTATAATGTGTTTACATTTATATATGTTTATCGTAATTTATTTTTAACGATAAGTTTTTTGGGAGCATAACCGGTGCTAGAGTGCAGTGCGGATAGCGTGGGTTTTGTTATCAAAGGAATTAGGTTAATGCTTTATACGTAACGAGGATTATTTGTTTGCTAGTCTATGTCATACTTCGTAATATTTTTAATTCGTTTTTTTGCAAAAATATTCTATTTCATTCCTTCGTCTAAATATCATTTTAATCCTCTGATCTGAATAATTGCATAACATCATCATAAGTTTTTAAAACATAACAAAAAATAACAAAATTTTATTTCCTGTATCTAGCTGTAAATAAGTTCTTTGTAATAAAATCACTGTATAATAACGTGATAGTTTAACTTGATTTTTAAGTAGTTTTAAATCAGTAATCAGTTTAAAATCTTAACACTATTCCTATTCTTCTTTGTCAGCCTACCTCATTTCTCCTGCCAGGCTGTTGATTTTCTATAGAGCTTAATTTGTGAATTTCACGTCTTAATATTTCGAGGCTATCATTTTTTTGGTTATTAAACATTAATTCATTAAATTCAATTAAGTTCTTTTATATACTTTGTTGACCTTTATTCTGTAATATATGATTAACTCAACAAAGTTTTTTAGCTATTCATAAAGCTAACATTTTGCTATGATACTCGCTAACTTAGGAATTATATGTTTATAAATTGCTAGACTTATTTTATACATTACCTTCGCTATGAATAATTTCATGCTGAAGATTTCCTTTGCAGGTATATTCCGTTTTTTTATCTTTCAAAGGTAGAATGCTGGTTATTAGGCTTAGGTTTTCATACATATTATCTCGATATTACCCCTTTCGCTTCATATGCTAACAATTCAGGTAAAAGCCATATTAATCTTATAACAAAATTCTCCTTTCTAACAATAAGGACCATATTCTATCTAAAGAATTATCTCACTCTATCTTGAGATCTAATTTTGGGATATTGACACTGGAGCGGGCGTTTTTGCAGTCTAAAGTGTCACGCGTTTCGAGTATAACTATCATTTGGATTCTGGATGATTTATTAAACGTTAGGCTTTGGATGTCTTAGTAAATTCTAGGGTTCTTAATCTCGGTAAGCGAGGGTGGACTGGGGGTGTGGGGGCGGAACATAAAAGTCTTTATATTCCTTAGTTTATCTGGTTACTTGATTTTTCTATAACGTTTACATTCATCATGATTAGACATGTTTTATGTCTAACTTTTTTTTGTTAAATATTCACGATAGTTAATGTATAAATTAACATTGAACTGTTAGAGCATATCTTGAAAAGTGTGAATTATGGTGACGTTTGTATCGAAGTGTTAGGTTTTACTGTTATACTGTTGTTAAGCGCGGAAGTTTGTTAATGTTAAGTTTTGTTATTCTGTACGTTATGGTGTGGTAGGTTTTTGTCATTTGTACATTTATATTCTTAGTTCAGGATATGTTATGTTAGCTTTATTAATTGTTTATAAAAACTCGTGTGTTTACGTTTTTTTTCAGGTCATATATTTTTTGATGGTTTTAGTAATATAGAAGCTTATTTTTGTGTTTTAATTGTTTTTGTATTAAAATCTTTTGTTTATGTTTTATGTATGTTTTGTCGGTTGGTTGGCTGTATGATAATTTTGGGTGGACCAAGGTGAGTGTTATTTTGTTGATTTAAATCCATTGTTAAAATTATTATTGTTTTGCTGTCAATGTGGTAAGGATTTTTTTTTAAACTGTTAATTATATGTTAGATGGTATTGCTTTGGAATAAAGTATGAATATGGTTACGTTTTGTATGCAATGTATGTTACTTTTAGCAGGTGTTAATTGTTGTGGAATTTTTGTTTAATTTTGTTAACTTCTCTTTATTTCATGCTTATATTGTTGTGTTAGTTTGTCGTTTGTATCTATATTTTTGCTTCAGTTTCATCATGATGCATGTTTAGGTCTTTTTTATTTAATATGAAAACACTTTTGTTAGTGTTTTATCTTCCTATTATTATTTCGATGTGTTTAGTTTATTATTTAAAGTAACTCACTTTGTGTTGCTTATTGTTTTTTATCCGAAATGATAGTCTAAATGCTACGTAAATCAGCTGTTATGTATTTAAATATTAAATTGAATGTTAGAGATAATGCTTTGAAATAAGAGTGAATTAGGTTACGTTTTTTTTTGTATGCTTGTGTTAGGTACTTTTATACTGTTTATAAGTATGTGAACTTGTTAATGTTAGTTTGTTTTATTTTCTTAGCGTAAGGTTTGGTTATGGTTTTGTCCATTGTGTCTTATAGGGTGTGCTTTAGTTTCTTTTTGTTGTATATTTGTTATTGTTAGGCTTTATTTTTAATGTGAAAATCTCAATGTTTACTGTTTAGGCATTATTATTTTCGTTGTTGTAATTAAAGAACTGAAATTTTGTTATTCTATTGCTTATTGTTGTTTGTTTGTTGTTGTTTGTTGTTTTTCGTTTTGTTGTTGTTGTTTGGTTGTGTGTCTTAACGAAGAATATTTTAACCTTTTGAACTGGATGGATTGTTTGTTCGTTTTCGTGCGGGGTTTGTATTTTTCTTGTTTTACTGTCTTCGCTTTGTTGTTGAAAGAAAATGTAGATCTCATTTACGCTAATATAGGCGTTTTGTTACGTTGGCATACGATTTTCCTTCAGTCGGACATTTTTTTCACTGTACTGGTACGATGACATCTCCCCACATCTCTACGTCTGTTGTTGATATTCTTACACGATGAGCTTTCGTTATTCCCAGCGTTGTGTCAATAAAATTTTATCGTAACCGGATGGATACCGATACATTGCTTGTATTTCGGCCAGAGAGTCAAATAATAGACTTTATTCGTTTGTGCTGATGGATTCATCAAGATTAATCGATATCGCAGCTGCATGGCTAGAGGATAAGTGTTTGTTATCTGATGGATCGACGAGTTGTGAAATATCTATCAGAGGTGACCGTGAGAGGTGATAATAGAATAGACGTTGTGCTCTCGTCGTGTGACAATATTAATAACCCTTGGATATACGCAACTATGAAACAACCCATCGATTTGTGTAACCTTCATGGCGTAGTGTATAGGTTTTCACAGTTCGACGTCCTGGAAAATATTACAGGCATGCTTAACAAAAAACGAATTACATACATCTTAAACGATGTTGACAATACTTGAGGACATATGATACATATCGCACATGGTGTAATCCTATGATATTTACACCGAAACATGTGGGTTCCCGTATAACTCAGTAAATGTACAGGAGTGCATTAATAACTATCAGTCTGGATAAGTTTACTTCTCTTCTTGTATGAGAGAATGAATGCTGCTGAATCAAAATATGCCGAAAAATGGTTTTAGTGTTGCTGAAGGCATTTATACTTACATCCTTTTAAAGGATGTTGAATCTTTAGAGAAATATATAGAACGTACCCAATTTGAATCCTATGTTCTCTGATTAGATGAATTAATATATTTAAATAAAAGTAAATTTTTATGTATTTATATGTTTTTATGTATTTATATAACACTTTTCCAATGAAAATTATATGTTATAAAATATGAAAACTTGTTTTACTTCCCTCGTATGTTCGAATTATTGACTACATTGATGATGATGGCTTTATTCGTCTGGTTGCTGTGTGTTAAAGTATGTTATGTGTAGCGACAACGCAATGATGGGATATACCTGCTGATTTCTCAGAGCGATTAAAGTGGATGTGTTAGCACTACAGTGATGGTAAGTCATTATGATCTCGCATTGCATGCTCTACGCTCTATGGCTGAGTTAGTAGAGAATACGATGTGTCATCCGGAAACGTTGGTTTTGTGTTATAGCTTGGTCGTCACTCACGCTCTGCTAGTACAATCTTGCTGAGAGTCTAGTAAAGGGGTTGTGATATGGATTGTAGGATTAAAGTGACGACTGGAAATGTGTTTTTTGTGAGTCTTGTTAGTTACTTTAGCTGGTGTTTGGCTGCATAAGTGGAGAGTTGTTAATGGTTAGCTGTTTATTCTTACCTAAGATGTGTCAGGTTTGTCTCGGTGTATATTATATTCTTAGTTTCATGTTAAAATACAGTGTTTAGCTTTTTAATTAGAAAACTTGGTTCTGTTAGCATATCTTGTCAGCCGGTCTATAGATAATTACACAGGTAAATAGTAATTTAGTTTAAATATTACCATGTCAGTGTAAATTAACATTGTTATGTTAGAGATATGCTTGACAAAGTCTGAATAAGTTACGTTTTTGGATGCTGAGTTAGTTACTTTAACTGGCTGTTAGGTGTGAACTTTTGTAATGTTGACCGTTTATTCTGTTTAAGATGAAGTTAAGTTTGGTCGTTGTAATGCATTATTTTCTTAGTTCAGAAGATGTAAGTAAAGTTTATTTAATGTGAAAACTTTGGTTACGTCAGCATATATAGTTTGTTTGATCTTTGATAAAGAACTGTGATTTATGTTGTTTTATCCCGAAATGATAACTCGAAATGTGACTTGCATGCAGTAGATCAATGATCACTAAAGCTGGACAGAGGGTGAAGGATGGGTGGCTGGATGGTGGCTTGATTTCTGATTTAGCTGATTTAGGTATGTAAAAATACGAAATTTGGGTAAGTTGATTAAACATAAAAAGTGTAAGAAATTTTAATTTATTTTATTTATTTATTTATTTTTTGTCATTTTATGCTCTGAAACCATTATTTTCAAAATCTACAGATCCAATAACCTATATAAAGACACCAGAATATTGTATCATTACACAAATGTTTATTAACTTGGCACCGGCGGTGGCTCCAGCACCGGTGCTGTGTCTACTCCTCAGACTC
>JABUQX010050897.1:15000-24894 GCA_015478945.1 Trachelipus rathkii
ATAATCAATGATAATTGTATTATTATAATTAGATTATTAATATTATTCCTTATTTGAGCCTTTGACTCGAAAAGCAACCCATAATACTAAAGTCAACTAAAAGACGGACCGGGGTAGAGAGAAGAAACACTATGCTCGGCCATTCCCGGCTCATTCATTCTTATCTAGATAATAGAGCAGATAACTCCATATCGACATAGTGAGTGCGCGATTTAGATACTCGTGGTGTATGATAATATTTTAATATGATATGCTTTAGAGGAGTATACAGCTAGACATTAAAGGAATATTATTTAAAAAGATAGGATAAGATCCATCGCGCGAGTGCGGTAAGAGCGAGGAGCGGTGCACGTTGACACAGCTCTCCTATGAGGACTCTTTAAGGGAAATCTAGCCACACATATGGGGCGAACACAGGGGACGGGTGTAGTATACAAGAAGAGAAAAGTTTTACACTAAGCTAATATTTTTCTGTGTAATGTCACCATTTGCTCCTGGAATGTGTATTGTTTCCTCACTTTTGTTCACATCTTCTTTAGCAGAGACGAGAAAATCTGATCCGAAAGAGACTATGGTTAAAAAGGTGAGGAAGCTAAGGGAGCCTATTTAGAGAGAGGTACCATTATGAGTCACGAGAATATTTGCGATTTTAAGAATCTCACATATTCAACAGGATATGAAACGACATTGCGATTCCGTTCGGTGAGAAATTTCGCATGACGGGTATATATATCTATATTCAAGAAGAGAATTAGGCCAAGACATGATGCACGAAAACAGGAGTTTAAACACAATTGAGCACGCGACTTGGCGAAGGTTACATAACGAGGAGGTAGAGGAGCACGCGACAGCAGAACTTAATGATGCTCGCTTTTATATAAGAATGAATAGGTCGAGTCATCGGTAATAACAATTTTGCTTGTACGAAAAACAACACGCTCAAACATGAGCAAGATCATTGAAGTTAGATAGTTGCATGCTGAAGTTATAGTGCGTATATGTTACGATGAAAAAAAATTGGCACTATACACCAAAAACAAGACGCTAAAACAGAGCACTCAGGAACATAACGACCCAGTTCACATCACAAGAATGATGCACACATCAGAAAAGGAACAACAACAAAACCCAGAAATTATAAAATATTGATAAAGAAATGAGAATCAGAGGAACTTGCAGCTAAATAACGCAGTAAAAGAGAAATAGGGAACACTCACAAAGGAGGTGAGAGGAGCTTGAGTGAAGAGCAGTGACGCGTGGCCATACTTCGGATATATATATACTATAGTCCACCCCCACCATATATATATATATATTAATATATATATCTATATACCATTATACTATATTATATATATATATTTATATTAATAATATATATATACTATACATTATTCATATATATAATATAAGTATTCATATACCTTTTGCCATAGGCATATCATTGGGATAATCTTTTTTTTTAATGGAAATTTTTGGCATACGATGGCGTTGGAGAAAAATTTAGATGCTATGGATACGAATAAACCTCCTTATTTAATTACATATATATATATATGATTATATATATAAAGTTACTCCTACCCGTAACTTGATGAGGAACGTTTATGAAAAACGGCATAAAATTGTAATGAATACGAAATGATTATATAATATATATATTATATATATATATATCGCCTAGAAGCCTCTCTAGCGCTATATATATATATATATATATATTATATAATAAATATATATACTATATATAGTATTATTATATATAATAAATATATTATATATATATACCCTAGGGTGGGTAGGGTAATAAACCACACAGATAAAAACCTAGCCAACATTGCTGAGGAATCAGGAAAGTAAGGCGCATAAGAGTTGCACGATACACATCCTCACTAAGTAGTAAGAGTAGAGAGCGCGATAAATGAATTAAAAATGTATATGATTTCAAAGATCTTTCTTTTGAGATCGAATAGAATATAAGTGAGAGCTATAGCGCGATATGTTTTAAGGATCAAGCTGCTTAACTTATTCCGGAATAGGTTTTAAACATGTGCGAGCTTCCAACCACTGAGGGAAGTGCTAGTATTGAGCATATGGAGTATAGCGGGGATGCACGGAAAGCACACCTCCCTCAAACTTGGGGAGGAATGCCATCTGGGCACCGCTTCTTCTATCCTTCATAGATTTTCAGGGGCCTAATGCACCCATCAAATGTATCCCGGCAAAGACATAGGACCCTTGAGAGGAGAAGGAGGAGGAAGAGAAATGCAGAAAACAGGAAAAAAAAAAAAAAAAATTCGTCCCCCCTTTAAGGGGGGGTTTTTTTTTTTTTTGAGTTAGTGGAAAATATGAGGCCGAAGAGATTGGCCTTTTCAGTTGGTTTAGAGAATTATTACAAGCATAGTTAAATACTAATATTCAGAGGAAAGAGGAGATTTATATAACATAGTAATAGTTGCTAGAGATTAGTTTATTTTTAGGCAAGAGAGCCAGAGAAGATTATTATCACACTAGTAGAGTATAACTTTATACAAGGAAAAGTTAATTATCGGCACTTTACCGTTAGGTAATGATAGTATATATTATATAGTACCCTAGCTTTGAGCTCTGTATCGAGATATAAGAGTTTATACTATATCAATATTATACCTTGCAAACGTATATTTCTAGACCAGAAATTATTGAGAAATATGGGTCAAATATTGTAAAACAAGATATTAACTTAGGGGTAATATTAATATCAGTATTAATATACATCACCCATTAGCAGGGCGAAAAAGGAAGTTTCAGACCAACTAGATGTATTCATCACGAGATCACGATCAACAGTCTCTTTTTAATTGTGTCTGGGAGATTAGATCACCCAACAGGGTATCACAGATCTTCAAATTATTGGTGTGATCAGACCACATAGAGAACGGTATTAGTTGATAGAAAAGATATTGTAGTACATATTGACTTATATTATACACTCATATACTAATAATGATTAATCAGCTCCCCTCCTTTAACCTTTATTAAAATATTTATACATTATACTATACATTATTCTTAACTGAGGTTAGCTTAAATTTGTTATACATTCTAGCAAAACTTGTAAAAACCTTACATTTTAGGTCCCTGGTCTAAAAATATATATTTTATATACATATATGAAGGAACAATAATAGCGCACTTAGAATTTACTATAAAGAAATCGTATATATATTAGTGAAGAGGTTAGTGATGCAGCCACTAGTAATGTAGCAGTTAGTGTAATACTATTTTTAATCATATTCATTATAATTATTACATTAATTTTTATAAACTATTATTAATATTATTTATTTTATTATTATTTAATTATATTATTATTTATATATAATTATTATTATTTAATAATTTAATTTATATATTATAAATATTAATTAAGTAATTCGTAAGATCCATCACATTATTATTTACATTATCATTATTATTATTTATTATTATATTATTATTATTGTTGTTGTTGTTGTTGTTGTTGTTCTAGTTGCTATGTTTTTTTGTAGTTGTTGTTGTTGGTTCTGAGAAATATTAAATATATTTAAAATTAAAATTAAGGATACAGAAGAAATTATTGGAATCAAATAAATTTTATTCTCTATATTAGGGGGTAATAGTAGTGAACAAAAGGTTCCGCAGCCAACATTTATTTTTCCAACACTAGTTGACCTTGCTTTTGAGGGCATACAGTAGAGATATTTGAGCGTTTGTACAGACATATTGTGCATTATTTTGTGATTACTAAAAAACAAAATGGCGGAGAATCAGAATTTAGAGATAGGAGATAACGGTGTTGCTCATGAAGAGAAAGATGATGAGTTTATCGAGGAAACTGAGGGTAGCAATGATGAAGGTCATGCCCCAGAGCAAGCAGACGGAGGGGGGGGGCGGAGATGAAACGCCCACAACCCAAGGGGGGGGACAACCTCCCATAGGGGTCCCCCCTGCCCAAGCTCCTTTGGGCCCAAGGGCCAGTCAGAACCCCTACACCACTCTTCTTAGCCAGACACCCCAAGTAGTAAGGGAGGGAGCACCTCCCCCGAAGGTCGAGACTCCACCATATATGCAAAAAACGGTCATGTTGGACAACACATTGAATTTACAGCTGAAGCCTGCTACTGCGCAAACTGCCGTTAGAAAGAAGGCTCGTAGAAATTGGGGCGGTTTCGAAACTCATACCCCCAATGAAAGCAAATGGGAAGGTGCCGAAATACCGAACACCTCCCCATGGGGGACTGAAGGCTCCCCAACGATCCAGAACCAAACAATAGGATCGGTCCAAACCCCTGTTGGGTCCCACACCGTGCAACCGCAGTCAAGCGCCCTACCTGGAGGGACAGAAGGGAATAACACTCATACAGGCACACCCACAGGACAAAATAATTGGAATTATGGCATCCCACCATCAGGGACGATGCCCCCAACTTACCCCGGTATAGGCATGCCACCTGGTGATCCAACTATGCCTAACCAAACTTATCCCTATCCCGGAGCATGGCAAGGATATCCTTACATGCCCCCAACAATCGGAATCCCATACTATCCACCTAATTTGTTTAACCCAGCGTTCCCAGCTATGCCGGGAAATTTAAAATTATTTGGCAAACATCTCAAAACAAGAATTTGGAGAGGAATTCAATATCCGGACTTCATCACGTCCCTAAATGAAAAACTAAGTGCTTTAGGCCCATTAACTGAGAGTCAAAAAATCACCTTTGCCAAAACTGCAATCTCATCAGACCCTAATTCGGAGGCTCGAAAGTACATCTTTCGCGATCGGAGCTTTTCGAAGTTTACCCGATTAGAAGATTTTCTGGAGCAGAGCGACATTAAAGACCTGTGTCATACACGCCGCGAAGAGAAAAGGAGGTTTTTGACTTGTGGTTGAGCTTTAAATAGAGTATCGTAGAGAGAGAGATCGATCTTTATGTTTTGTACTAGAATTAAAGAGACGGCGTGGCATATCAGCAGCCGTTTGCACCGATTGGATGAACCAAAGCGTATCATTCCAGTGCAGATAACCTCTTGGTTTCAGGGGAAGATCATACAGAATGTGAATGAAAGCAGGGATGGAGAGCCTTAAAGAAAATTACTCGCGAATATTGCATACCAGGATCGAGTTTTGCCATGATTTTAGATAATTAGTCTCAAGTTCACAAGATGGAGGCTTTATTAAAAAGATGAGAATAGTAAGGCCAAACCGCAGGTCCTGCACCGCCCCGAGTGGTTCCTGGCCGAAGGAGGAGAAGGCGGAAAATGAGACAAAGGTTGGAGATGAGTCTCTCATTATTGGGAAGGACGGGAATCATTTTCCGAAACCAAGGTATGCAGGGATAGGGAGAAAGGAGGGAGGTGGAGGCCCCACACACTTTCAGAAGAAAAGAGAAAGAAGTGAAGACAGGGTAGCTGGTACACGTTAGTATTAGAGGCCACCTTGTAAGGCAAGATGTCGCACCAAGAGTTAAAAAGACCTCATGTGTCTTCTTTGCGATCAGTCGGGCCACGTACTTCCTCGAGGCTTGCCGTTGGGTAATTGCCTACTGCCGAGATGTACGGCCCTATCGCATCTGAAGGGGGTCGCACCCTATTGTAGAGGGCACCCGCCTGGAACCTCACCGCCGACACCCATGCTGATGTTCCACTCCATACAATAGCAAAAATAGATATGGAAAGGCGTTGAGAGCGAAGAAGCCCAGAGCCTTACAACCCAGATCAAGCGAGGGCCTAGGACCTTTTTCAAGAAAAGGGAAGGGTACAAGCCTCCAGATGGGAAGGTAAAAGACTCAACGCGAGATGTACTATTAGCTGGCTGGGGCCAGCCAAGAGATTCCGAGGTGAATGAAGAAGTGAGTATGAGATAGAGTGTTTCGAGGGAGACACTTTCTCATGCTCGGAGGATCAGTATAGAGAAAGAAAATTTCTTAGATACTGGCAAAAGAGAGGAGACGTGTAAAGAAGCAAGTTTCAGAAAAGAGGTCGAAGAGCTAAAGGCACTGCTGGAAAAGGAAGGGAAGTCGTCCAGCAACCTTTTAAGCTAGGACGACACTATTTACGGCAAATGGCTCTATCTTACGCGCCAATTCTTGAGTAGTAATGGTAGGGAAATCTCGACGTTTTGATGTGCATTCAGGTTCGGCAGCGTCCATATCCATGCACCGCCGGAGGCATGAAGGACGTTGGAAGTAGCGAGGAACAATTTAATAGTGCCCTCCAAAGACGATCGTAGTAGTCAAGGGGTGGAACAACAAGCCGTAACCGATACTAAAGGGAGAAGATACAGTTGTATCCTTCGTGTTCATAAAAGAGACGATTCGAACACATGCTCACTCTTCGCAGAGTGAGCGAGCGTAGTAGAGAGAGGAGAGGGAATGGTTGTGGCAGTCAGGTCCTGTTCTAGGAAAGGCACATTTGATGTCATAACCACTTCCGCCATAGACTGCTAGACACCTCCTTTTCTGGCGAAATAAAGTGGTCTATTCCGAAGGAAGATGAGAGATACGATACTCTCGATCCTTTGCCGTCAACCAAGGAATTTATTTAGTTAGGGGAATTTTCTGATGGGAACTTCAAAAGAGTAACGAGACCCTAAAGTAAAAGGGAGGAGGCAGTTGGCCGCCGAGGCCGAGGTGCCCAGAGGGGAGGATGCTTTAGAGGATTCGACGAAATTTCGGCTGAAACACCCGCACATCGCTGCGGATAGAGCATGCTTCGTTTCCTACACCGGGGCCGCGCTGCCAGTTTAAAAACGTGACGCCTAAACGCGGATAAGCATTCGTTTCCCATAGGGAGGGGGGCCGCCGCTGGTCAGTTTAAAACGTACACGCCACGGAAGAACCTCGCTTCGCTATCGGGAAGGTTCAGGAACTGTCTGTATCCCAGCGGGGGCAGAGACACAGGCCTCTTCAGTTCTAAAGTCACTGAGGCAAGAGCAAAGTGACTGACATGGAAAAAGAGATAGAGTGAAATTGTGCCCTTGAAACGGAAAAGGCTATGATTGGAGACAGACAAGGGAAAAGGGACGGTGGGAGTCTGAACTCCACCCCTCACTCTTCAACCCAACGGCTGAATCCCAGAGGAGCCCGATCCAAACTCAAGCACGACCCCCTCGATCTGAGAAGAAAATTTGGAACCGATGCCGAAAATTTGGAGTCTCGAAGAGCAAGGAACCATAAAGAGAGATGGCCAATTTGGTTTGATTGGCATGAGGAAATTAAGATCCAATTTAATAGTAAATTGGAGGAAGATTGTTTCGCCTGTCAATCATTGAGGGATATCCAGAAACTTCCGACCGGAAACGCAAGATGACTTTGAGCTGAGCGGAAAAGTGTCTAACTCGACATCACCAGCTTTACAAGGGACCCTCTTCGTATGTCGCGAATACAATTGTCGGGGTGAGGGTCAACAAGTTATCCTCAGTTACAAATTTTGAGCGAGCGACAGACCCTATTTTATTTGGAAAAAATGGTGGTGAATCTAGAGAAAGTTATATCGCGATTATTAGCAAAACAAACGGAAAGGGAGAGGCACAGACGAAAGAGGTCACCAGAGAACAGTCTTCTGCTAATGTAGCCACTGCTCAAAAGGCTACGGAAGCGGAGCCTAAGGCGAGTGTCAAGGAAATTATTGAAGAGAGATGTCAAAACGAAGATGCTGAAAACTGTATTCTCGAAAACTCAGAGTATATGGAAGAACTACTCGAGCTCCTCATGGACTACCACGACGTATTGGCATAGATGATGATGCTGTCCCCGTCTGTCCGCTTCAGAACGATTTCAAAATTTGAGTTGTTTACCTATGCCCCCCTGAAATAATCTTTCGTGAAGAACAGTACAGGCTACCGCGCACCGGCACTCTGCAGGACATCGAGTGATTTTCACAGATTCAGGACCTGAAGAAGGGATATTAAAGGCATGTTACGCCCACAATGTCGTCGCCCAGTTTGCTGTTGTGCAAAAAGAAACAGAACACAACCAAGGGTGAGTCTCGATTACAGGTACCTCAACTCCCACAGCGTACAGGACGTGTTTCCTCTGCCTTCTATTGACGAGATTTTTACGTCCCTAGGGGGTAATACCGTATTTACGTCCATAGATTTATTGGATGCATACAACGCATTGGAGATAGATGAAGAGACGCAAAAGCTGATGGCATTTAGGACCAGGAAGGGCCTATGGTGCCCCACTCGCTTAATGTTCGGCCACAAGAATGCCCCAAGTGTCTATGCTCGCACGATGACAATGGCCTTGAATCACCTACTAGGGCCTGTAGCACAAGTCTACCTAGACGACGTATTGGTGCTGGGAAGGAACGTGACCGAACACTTTGAAAATTTGAAGAAAGTGCTCACCGCGTTCAGAGAAAATAAGCTGAGAATAAATTATCGCAAGGTGCTTCCTAACATCATCCGTTTGTGTACTTAGGATTAAGACTGGAAGACATGGAATTAGCCGGATCCGCCAAAGGTTAGAGAACAAATGAAGAGTTTCGTCCCTCCTACGAATGTGAAGGAGACACAGAGTTTCACTTGGTTTCTATCTCTCTTATTTTCGCTTCTTCATAAAGGACTTCGCAGCGGTAGCACAACCTTTGTATGATCTGATAAAGAAAGATGTCCTTTTCCTCTGGACGAAAAGAAACAACAAGCTTTCGACACTTTAAAGGATAAATTAGTGTGTGTTTTGTGCTTGATTTTTTTTCCTGAGTTACCGCAGAGGAAGTCTTTGTGAACCCCGGACAGATGCATAATTTACGGAATATGGAGGAGTGTTGTACCAACTGACAGAGCTGAGGGGACAAGGAGAAACCGCCTATCTTTCGGTCCGGGTACTCAGAGAGTCAGTTAAAACTATGAATACTGATCGAAAGGAATCGTTTGGCAGTGGGTGTTCGTGCTTGCAAAAGTTTAAGAACACTATTTTCCGGCGTACAAGGTACTATCCTCACACGACAATCAACCTCCGCTTCATCTTTCCGAAATTACCCAGCAGACGGTCGGCCTGGCATAGATGGATCTAATTAGTGAAACAGTTTTTCTCCCCCACCATAGTATATAAAAGAAGAATAATGTTGCCCCAGACTATCTGAGTAGGCATCCGGCATCTAACGTGTTTCTGGTCAAAGAAACAGGCAAAGAAAAGAGAAACAGAAAGAAAAAGAGAAAGCAGGATTACAGACAGGAAAAGTTCCTAGATGAGAATTTCGTTCTGACGTCGGAGGAAAATGTTCATAAAAGAACAGGCGAAATGTCCCGGTGTAGGGAATAGTAAAATGGGCGAAAGAGACCCAGGGACATACGCCCACCACATCTTCATTAAAGATGATCTATAGCTAGCACGCAGAAGCTAAACCATACGGTGTAAGTACCAGACAGTATGACTCTCAGTGTGATAGACAGTGCACGCTTCACCTAGCCTAGCGGACATGGAGGCATCAGCTACGAACTGAAAAAGAGGGTAGAAGAGAATACTATTTCCCCGTTTACAAAGTCTAGTTACGGAATACTGCGTCAATGTGTGTCATGCGCTAGAACTAAAGGGCCTAGACGCTCCTACGCAGAGATCAACAATGGCCATGTGCCTTACAGCCACCTTCCACTGCGTTCATGTTGACAAGTATCGGGAACTACTGCTTGTACGGATCAGGAGCCAAATAGCGAATTTAGTTTCGCGACGTTTTGGACACGATACTGTCGAAATTAGTGCCGTTGAAGACTAGAAGCGAGCCAGGAATGGTTGCAGAGCATTGGGCAAGAGAGGGTATATGTAGACATAGTGCCCCTCAGCTGCTTGTGTCTGACAATGCTTGGAATTTACGAGCCAGGCATTTAAGGGCTTATGTAAGGCGTGGAGGATAAAGAAGGTGGAAATTTTG
>JABUQX010050898.1:2500-5000 GCA_015478945.1 Trachelipus rathkii
ATTTGGCATCTCCTACTGTAAATACCACACATAGTAAATAATAATTTTATAACAAACATTATTTAATAAAATAAATAAAAATAAAAATGAAATTAATAAAATACTAATAATAAAATCATAAAATAAATAATAATATAATAATAATATAACAATAAAATAAAATAATAAAAGAGTAAGGAAGGAAATACAATAACAGTTACTCATCGAATCAATTTTAAATTAAACAAAACTAGCAATAATTCTAGTATCTAATGTGAATATTTTTAGGTGTTAAAACAATTATATATATTATATATATAATAGTAATAGAGAACCAGAGTAGTATATATATATATACAGCTATATATAGAGAAGAGCAGAAGATAGAAGAAGAGTTATATATATATAAAAATAAATACAAATATATATATATATATATATATATATATATATATATATATATATATATATATACTTATATTATATATATATATATATATATATTATGAAAGAAAGCAGCATATATATATATATATATATATATATATATATAGAGAGAGAACCAGAGTAGTAAACCTCAGTTTGGAGTTGCCGCTGATATATATGTTGAAGAAAGAGCATATATATGTTATGTTGTTGTTATATGTTATATATATATGTTATATATTGTATAGCATATATAGAATATATATATATATATATATATATATATATATATTATTATAATATTTTAAAGAGTAGCATATATATATATTGTTGTTATTATTATGCTGCATATATATGTATGAAAAGTTGTTATTATTACTACATACATATACATATATATTATTTGTAAAGGTATATAGCATATATATTATTATTGTTGATATATTGTTATAGATACAAGAAGAAGATTACATATTGCTATTGCTGTTGCTATTATTGTTGGTTATATTGGTTATTACATGCATATATATATATATATTACTACATACATATTATTATTATTACTTTTATATAAATTATATATATTATTATTATATATATATATATATATATATATTGTTATTATATATTATATATATATATATATAAATTATATATATATATTATATATTATTATATATTACATATTATATATATATACATATAGTTATTATTTATTATTATTACATATATTATTATTATGTTACATGAACTATGGTTACTAATGTCATTTGTCATTAATATTATATATATATATACATATATATATATTATTATTATTATTATATATATTATTATACATATTATTATATATTATTATTATATATATACATATATATACATAATATATTATTATTAATTTTTTATATATTACATATTATATATTATAATATATATATTATTATTTATTATTACATGGTTATTATATATTATCATATTGATATGTTATTATTATTATTACATACATATACATATATTAAAACGTATATATATATTATATATATTGAAGAAGAGTATATATGATATATATATATATTATGTTATTGGTTATTATATATATACATATTACGTATTATATATATGCATACATATATATATTATTATATATATTATATAGTTATATATATATTATTATTATTATTATTATTATTGTTGTTATTATAAAGATTATTATAGTGGGTATATATATTATTGATATACTTTTTTCGCTGGAAGATAGCTATTATATGCTGGTTATATATATATATATACATATATATATATATATATATATATATATATTATATTATATTGTTATATTATATTATATTATGTAGGTATATATATGTTATTATTATATATATATATATATATTATATATATATATATATATATATATATATATATATATATATATATATATATATATATAATTGAAATTCCAAAAGGAAGCAAAATTTATTATTTTAATTCATTGAACTTAACATGTTAAGCTGAATAAAGTGAATAGTTAGATTCACGAAACGTTCTGGCAAAAAAAATTACTAAATACGGAGTCGTATTACACTTCTACTTACAATTAAATTCAGTGGGTCATGACCTAACGCCTCTGCAGTAACTGATATTATTCGAACTGCATCTCTATCAGAAATACTACACCTATCTAACAATAAAGACAATTTTTCAGTAATAATCTCTTCACTTCCTCGAGAGCACATCCTCTTCTTTATTTCTGGCCCTACTTCCTCTGTGTGGAAAATTATCCTCCATTTCCACATTTTCTTGAGTCGGCTCCTCTTCCTCTGATGTGCTGCTTAGTGAAGATTCCAGTTCTACATCTTCATCCTCAAATCTTTCTAAAAATAAAACAAATAAAATAAAATAAACCATTAAGCACTCACAGATAATGGCATCAAGTCAACTAATCTGAACAGAAAAATAATAATAAATAAATAAATTGTAATAAATAAAAGTTTTAGTTTATGTCAGACTATGTACCAACGTAGTACTAAATAACATAAAAACAAAAACAAAAATTGAGGGAAAACTGAAACTCACCTACATTTTCTCTTGATTT
>JABUQX010050898.1:20000-25000 GCA_015478945.1 Trachelipus rathkii
ATATTAAGGATACTAATATATGTAATATATCGACGAGCGCGCTCCATTTATAAGAATAGAGTATTGGCTACAATTGCTAGCTGATCCGACGGCGCAGCTATCGGCCGCTTTCCAGGTACTAAAATTTCATGTTCTCTGATTGGTTAATTTAATTTGTTTCAAATTCGAAGCGTTTCCGAGTCGATTTTGTACACCCGGGCTGCATCGGGCTTCTGGAAACAGCAGCTATTTTCTACTTAAAACTTTTCTGATTAACAAAGTGAGTCTCATCATAAAGATGTATCATCTTGTTCATATCCAATAACTGTGAGCTCTGTAGTTCTGCAAGCCAAAAAATTTGGATAAGCGGATCAAGAAATTTATTAAGTAAAAACAGGAATATACATATAGCTGCGTTTCCAGGAAAAGCACCAGAGCGAGCCCAGAAAGTAAAGATGCATAAAATCGACTCGAAACGCTTTCGATTGTAAAAAATTACAATAACCAATCAAAAGAAAGAGAAACAGGAATATGGATACTTGAAACAGGCCAAGCGAGCCCATACGGAAAATCGCATAAGGCAATTGTAAACATACTCTAATCAAAATGGCAAAGCTATACAGTGGGGGGTAAGAGAGGACACAATTGTCACCCCCTAAAATCATAATGGCGAAATAAAAAACAAATAGACTCTACCCTACCATGGTCATCAAATCCGAAGTATAGTATGTATAATGCACAAAAACCTGAACGACGTTTTAGATAAAAAGGAATAACATTAATGAGAAAAAACTGAAAAAGATATATTCAATTCGATAGATAAGGAGATCAAGCTAACATTTATTAGATTACAAAACGTATGTAAATTAGAAGATATTATAATTATATATAATATATATATATATATATTAATATATATATATAAATAATATAAAATATATGATAGAGATAATAACCAAACTTAAATATATATAATAATTATATAATACTAATATAATATAAGATATATATATATATAATAGTACTAAAATATTATAAATATATATATATACATATATAATTTATCACTCAACCTTTCGCCACCTCCTAAAATGAAATTCAATTGCCTTAAAACGAAATACAAAATATACTTATTATGATTCTATATTTTATAAGAAATGATACCGATAAATTAGTATCCTTAAATATAAAAGTTAACTGAAAATTAAAAAATTTGGCCAAAACCATTACCGGACCAATGTTTTGCTAAAAAGATTTGTTATAAACAAAGCTATTCAATCCGCGCAGGCCAACCGCACCCGTTATATTAATTCCCAGAGAAATCGAGGATATATAACAAAACGGAAGCGCCTGACTGTGACGTACGGACGGATTAGACAAGTGCATAAGCAAACGGGCTCTAAACAAAAAGTGGGCCCGACATGCCTGAATGCCCCTAGAGAAACAAAAAGAAAAAAAAAAACAAAAAGAGAAAAGAATAAAAAAAAAATAGTGCCACGCCAGGGCCTGCACGTCGACGGACTTTCTGCACCCGCCAAGATTCATTCTCCCGTAAATCATCCGGAAAAAAAAAGTCTTCCACCGTTGTCCCAACCGACTTTTATTTTCCGCCCGCGGAAAGGAAAATCGTAAAATAAATAAAAATAAAAAAAGAAAAAAAAATATAAAAACACTAAAAAAAAACAACAGGCACAAAAAAAAGCCCAACATAGACGGTAGTCTTGAGATAAGAGAATGACGCGTTAAACTCACAAATGGAGAGGCAACTTATTTTCCTACACCACAAACATTTAAAAATTCAAATAAAAATTCATTCTTAAGTTAAGAAATGTATGGAAGTTTGTTTTTAAAAATATTTAAAAATTATTTGACATTAAACAGTTTACGTAAATATTTTTAGTTTTGTAAAGTAGTTTCTTAAACCTATTAACAGTTAATTTCTTTATAATAATAATAATAACAATCAATAATAATATCATCGCATAAATTAATATAATAATAATAATAATAATAATAATAATAATAATAAAATAATAATAATAATAATAATAATAATAATATACCCTGTACAAATTGTATATTTAATCCACCAGGTTCTAAGATAATCACAATAGAGCCAGGACAATATGGATCACAAAAAAGACAAAATATTAACCATCAACCTGACCTTGTGTTGCCCTACGTTTTTTTTTTATTAAAAAAATCATTATTTTCTCTTTATCCTTTATTTATTCTCTTTGACCACTTTTTACTTACCCATAAACCAGGCCCAAAAAATAATAATTCCAATCCTAAGCTATTACCTAAATTAATGATAGCCTATATTTCATCTAGACAACTAACCTAAGCATACCATAAGATAAAGATATCAAAACCAATTACACACAAATCAATAAAGCTAAATGTTTCAGAAGTCATTTCAATTAACGACACCTCCAAAACAAAGCAGAAACGCATGAATCAAAGCAAAAAAATCAAACCAATCAGGCAAAAAAAACAAACAAGAAATACAGTACTCAGAATATAAATACTACAGTATAGTAAAAAAACTAAATATAATAATTAAAATAGTATAAATATAATTAAATACTAATATACCTATATATATATTAACCTAGATTATATATATATATAAATATATATATATATATATATATATATATATATAACGGTATATATATATAAAGTAATTATAAATAATAAAACACTAATTTTAAAATAACTTAACAACTTACATTAACTAAAACAATAATTAAATAATATATATTACCCTCGTAAGTAATTTTGATAATTTAGAGAAAATTATAATAACATTAAATTTTATAAAAATAATAATTAAAAAGCAAGGTGTTCGCTAAAAAAATAAAAGCAAACTAATATTTAACCTAAGCCGCAAGCTTTATCAAACGCAAAAAGAAATATACCCAAACCAAGAAAATGTCTAGACTCTAGAATATTAAAGCTACCCGTTCGAATGTGATGAAAATATTGTTTCATAGTTAAAGTTTCGACAGCCATACAGGAGTCTCGAAGGTCATTTTATCCATCATATTGTTCACATTACACTCGTTCCCCGTAGAAACGGCGATCTTATAGAATCGCAAATTTTTGGCTATACCGGATTGGCGTAATGAAAATAAACAGAAAAATTAAAATACAAAATATTAGAAAAATAAAATTAAAACGGATTTAATACATATGTTCAAAAATAAAAGTAATTTAAATTGCGAAAAGATTCATTATTTCACTACACAAAATAATATTAAGATAGATGAGAAAAAAAGATATATAAGATTTTAGTGAGCTAAAAAAGGCAAAAGCGTCAATTACCGAAAACGATGTATTTCTCAAAAAAAGCAGACAAAATACAACCTACAGATTCTGGACTGTCTTCATCTCTTACACCTCAACAATTCATTTTACAAGTTTCAATTGGCTATTTTTATTGCTCAATTAGCTAAACTTTTTAAAATTTTATTATGTAATTTTTCAAAATAAGTTTAAAGTTAGATAAAAAACATTTGCATAACCAATTTTATTTAAAGGACTAAATGTAACAAATGCAAGTCCATTGTTTCTCAAAGCAATTATAACAAAAAAAACTGAACAAAACTATCTTCGCTCCATTTTAAGATAATGTACAAAGTACTAGTACCTTAAATCTAATATTAAGTATCCTAACTATATAAACTAGTCAAAAAATAGTATATACTGTTCGTAACATCAACACATTGTATACTTGAACAAATATATCTGCCAATATATTAGTATAAGATAAATAAAATACCTGCGCTATTTATATTCTCCATTATCAAAGGTTCAATAATTATTTATAAAATTAATTGATTTCAGGGGGTTTAAAGTTATACGCATATACGCCATTAACGCGGGGGCGTTCAGGATAACCTAAACCCCGCGTTCATACGAAGGAACGACTGTATATCCAAATTTCAATATTATTTTTTAATTGCATAATATAATTCATAACTGTGTAAATGAACAAATCAATTGGGCTGAATTTATTAGGAATAAGGACATTTGAAAGAGTAGATACAGTTCCATTAGTTCCAGCCGAACCGACTTCCAAAAAATCGAACTGGTTTCCGGCCGGAAAACCTCGGTTCCGAAGTTTAAACATCTCCCTAATATATAATATATTATAATATATTAATACATATAATAAAAATATATTATAGATTATATAATATATATATATTATAGTATATAATATATAATATAATATATACGATATATATAAATATAATATATATATACTATTACACAAAGTAAAATATATAATAAATACAATATAGTATAATAAATATAATAGTAAATAATATATATAATAATAATATATATATATAATTTCAGAATGAATCTTCAAAGGATAATCCTTCTTTCGATTCGAATTTCGACAATTTCTCTAAGCTCGAACTGGTAGAAAAGCTTAAAGAAACCACATACCATTGTAACAGTATAGAAGATGCAAATAAGAAGCTCCAGGAATCTGTGAGTAGATTAGAAAAATCTTTGGAAGAACAATGTAAGAAGATAAAGACCTTAGAGGAAGACAAAACAGTTCTCAGAAACAATATTAAAAAAGCGAGTGATAATTGGTTCGAAAGAAAAGCCAAACTAAGTGAGAGTGATAATGAGAATCAGGAAAAGTTCGATGTCGATTTTGGCGAGGGATATGAGATGGAAACGGGAGAGAAAAAGGACGTTTTACAATTCTTCATCGCAGATGAAACTGTGAAATTATTTTCTGAATTAAAATTTAAAGATGAGCAACTCGAGTTATCGGAAAGAAGAGTTACTGAGCTTAAGAAAAGAGGAAATGATTATGAAAAGATCATTGACGATCAGGAAATTATCATACACGGGCTGGAAAAACAACTTGATACCTATTTTCATGATAATCAAAAAATGTCGAAGCAAATTAGACTGAAATATATACATCAGGTATTTAATGATATACGGGCAAAAACAACTTGATACCTATTTTCATGATAATCAAAAAA
>JABUQX010050898.1:32500-47500 GCA_015478945.1 Trachelipus rathkii
AATTTTGACATATAATTTTTAAAATTTAAATGTAAATCATGAAAAAATTACTATTTTTTTAATTTACATTGGAATATATATATATATCATATATATATATATATATATGTATATATTATATTAATATATATCGATCAATATATATGATATATATATATATATATATATATTATATATTATATATAATTATATATTGTATATATATATATTATCCATATTATATAGTACTTTATTTTATATATTATATATATATATATATATATATATATATATAGTTGTGTTCTCTTTTCATCCTAAATTTGCATGTCCTATAAAGATTGGGATACTAGTTGTAGTGTAAAAAAATTCAAAGTGTTAGGTTTTGTTGCGAATAGGCATCGTGTTAAATATTTTTGGAAGTATTACCTTTAAACCTAAAATAAATGTTCTGAGGATCGGGAAGTGACAGTTCTTATAGGTGTAAGACTCAGATGTCTTAATTTCTTTCTGTCTCTGAGTTTCTATTGTTCTAATGTTCTTATGTGTTCTAATTACATTTCAGTAAGATTTGTTTATTGTTGAGACTTTAGTAGATACACTTCTACCTAGAGATGGACAATGGCGTTTAGTATTTCTAACGACTCACTGTATATTTTAAAAAACTAGATTAATACTCTATTGTTTCTTTTTCGAATGAGCTAATTTGAAACAAAAAGTTGAAAAATCATATGAAAAAATACCAGATTCGGGAGATTGAGGAAAATATTTCTGACATTTCTCAGCATAGACTTGCGAATCTGGCATTTCTTTTCATATGATGTTGCCACTTTTTGTTTCAAATTAGCGTTTTCGAAATAGAAGAAACAACAGAGAAATTAATTTAGCCTTTTGAGTAGTGAGTTGTTCGGAATGATGAACGACATTGACCATAGTAGTAGGGGGGCCATTCCGGACAACGATGGTCAAAATGACCAAAACTGATTTTACCTGCCCTTGACCTTTTTTTGACCGCGACCTTTTTGGCCTTGAAATTTTTGGGCAACCTGAATTTTTTACCTTAACTTTTTTTGGGCCTTGACCTTTTTTGAGAACCCTATTTTTTGAGAACCCGGATTTTTTGAGAACCCGGATTTTTTGAGAACCCGGATTTTTTGAGAACCCGGATTTTTGAGAACCCGATTTTGTGAACCCATATTTTGAGAACCCGGATTTTTTGAGAACCCAAATTTTTTGAGAACCCAAATTTTTTGAGAACCCAAATTTTTTGAGAACCCAAATTTTTTGAGAACCCTAATTTTTTGGCAACCCTAATTTTTGCATACCTGACTTTTGCAACCTTCGAAGAAGGGAGAAGCAAACGGTTGCAGTCAGCAAACTGCTGTACATGTCCCAATTCTAATTTTCTTTCTGACCAAACTTTGGTCATCCATGGGCTTAATTGGCCCACCCTACTTTTTGGCCACCCTTTAGGCTTAGCCCTATTTTTTGATATTTCGGTAACATCTACACACGCGGGCGCGCACACACACACACACACACACACACACACACACACACACACACACACACACACACACACACACACACACACACACACACACACACACACCTAGCCTACACCTAGCCTCCATATAGCCTACACCCAGCCCCACATAGCCTACACCCAGCCTACACCCAGCCTACACATAGCCTACACCCAGCCTACACCCAGCCTTCACCTAGCCTACACCTACACCTAGCCTCCACCCATCCTTCACCTAGCCACCTACACCTACACCTAGATTCCACCCAGCCTGTACCTAGCCTACACCTACACCCAGCCTTCACCTAGCCTACACCTACACCTACACCTAGCCTCCACCCGCCTTCACCTACACCTACACCTGACTCCACCCAACCTTCACTCTAGCGTACACTTCCATAACTCTAGCCTACACGCCCCTACACCTTTGATGTGACGTCACTTTTGCTATACTATATTGATGATTCAACTTTGATGACTCAGATTTATTGATGGTTCAACTTTGATGGTTCCCAATCACCGTAAGAAGTATCTAGTGATGTTCTATTAGTATTCTATGATTATTCTATGAGTGCTGGGTGAGTGCCAGGTGAGTGCCAATGAGTGCCAATGAGTGCCAAGTGAGTGCCAATGAGTGCCAAGTGAGTGCCACATAGTGCCAAGTGAGTGCCACATAGTGCCAACTGAGTGCCACTTTTTTCAAGCCTTTTCTAGCCTCCCCTGAGCCTAGAATAGCCCTAATATGGGTGTCTACCCCTAGGTAATAAGGTATGAGGAATCGATTGGTGTATATTACAATCTGCTAGAATGCTTCCTACTATGAGTTAGTATTTTTATAACACTTATAAGCACTTACACTCGCCATAGACACTTACACTAGCCCATATACACTTACACTCACACGCACAGGTACACTTATAAGCACTTACACTCGCCATAGACACTTACACTAGCCCATATACACTTACACTCACACGCACAGATACACTTACACTTACACTCACACACTCGATATTTTGATGCCTCAACTTTGATGCCTCAACTTTGATGCCTCAACTTTGATGCCTCAGCATTAATGCCTCAGCATTGATGCCTCTTTGTTGCCTCAGCTTTGCTGACTCATCTTTGATGAAGTCATCTTTGATACCACCTATATTGATGATTCATCTTTGATGACTCATCTTTTGTCTACCTCTAGATCATAAGCTGCCCACCAGGACGCAGCATGATCCCACCGCGCGAAGGCCCACGACCCCGCACCCGCAGGTGCGTCCCGCCGCGTCCCCGCCCGCCGCGTTCCCGCCCGCCGCGTGCGCCCGCAGGCGCAATATTTCCGCGTATCCGCCCGCCGCGTGCGCCCGCAGGCGCAATATTTCCGCCCGAATGAAATATATATATATATATATATATATATATATATATATATATATATATATATATATATATATATATATATATATATATATATATATATATATATATATATATATATATATACTATGAGTCATTCATTTTTATTTCATACTTAAACATTTTTATTAAAAACATTTTCGCGAACCTAAAACTGTAACTCATTACAGACATCTTTTATATTTTACTTAATACTTTTTAATTTATAAATTTTTAAAAATTGTATGAAGAAAAAAACCAGAGTGTCTGATATATAAACATTTTATTTTACTACAACTGTACGAAATTTTATTAAAAACATTAACATTACATACCTTAAAGCAGTAAATCAGTAAATCAATAGAGGTGTTACCTAACACCTAAGGGATTAGTATGCTTTTGTTTTACTGCTTTACTGCTTTAACTCATGTTTTACTGCTTTAACTCATATGTTTTACTGCTTTAACTCATATATTTATTAACATTACATACCTTAAAGCAGTAAATCAGTAAATCAATAGAGGTGTTACATAGCAACAAGGGGTTAGTATGCTTTTGTTTTACTGCTTTACTGCTTTTTAACTCAAGCATTAAGTGGGAACTGGAAGTGCCTGTTCGCTTTAACCCATATTTATTAACATTACATACCTTAAAGCAGTAAATCAGTAAATCAATAGAGGTGTTACCTAAGGGATTAGTATGCTTTTGTTTTACTGCTTTACTGCTTTAACTCTCTGCTTTACTGCTTTAACTCACTGTTTTACTGCTTTAACTCATCGTTTTACTGCTTTAACTCATGTTTTACTGCTTTAACTCATATATTTATTAACATTACATACCTTAAAGCAGTAAATCAGTAAATCAATAGAGGTGTGACCTAACACCAAGGGGGGATTAGTATGCTTTTGTTTTACTGCTTTACTGCTTTAACTCTTGTTTTACTGCTTTAACTCATGTTTTACTGCTTTAACTCATATGTTTTACTGCTTTAACTCATATGTTTTACTGCTTTAACTCATATATTTATTAACATTATGTTTTTTATTTTGTTTTAATACTTTTTATTTATTTTATTATTATTTTTATTTATTTTTATTATTATTTTTATTATTTTTATTATACTTAGTGTTATTTACTTCATGCCTATTGTTATTATTTAGAACACACATACACACACACACACACACACACACACACACACACACACACACACACACACACACACACACTTACACTTATACACACATTCACTATGACACTTATACACACATTCACTATGACACTTACATTTACCCACACACACACACACACACACACACACACACACACACACACACTTACACTTATACACACATTCACTATGACACTTATACACACATTCACTATGACACTTACATTTACCCATAGACACTTACATTTACACATATACACACACACACACACACACACACACACACACATACACACACACACACTCACACAGATTTACTTACACTCACTCACACACACAGATTTACTTACACACGCAGATTTACTTACACTCACACAGATTTACTTACACTCACACCCAGATTTACTTACACTCACACAGATTTACTTACACTCACACACAGATTTACTTACAGATTTACTTACACACACACAGATGTACTTACACACACAGATTTACTTACACTCACACACAGATTTACTTACACTCACACACACACCCACACACACGCACACTCACTTACACATATAACGTATAATTTATTAAAACATTTTATGTTTTAATTAATCACGTACATTTATATTACTCATTCAAATATAACTAAAATTATTTCAAAGTTTCTTAAAACTTCTATAATAAATCAATCATTATCTTTGAACAAAGAATTTATTATTAACTGTTAATACTTTTTGTTTATAAATTTTATAACTATCAAGTTTTAAAATAACTTTTACTAAAATTTTATGAAATTTTATTAAAAACATATATTTTACGTACCTTAAAGCAATAAATCAGTAAATCAGTAAGGCCTAGCACCCCTCTACACCAAGCTACGCCACGTTTTGTTCTATTGACTTACTGCTTTACATCTTTAGCCATGTAATAAGTATAAAATAACAAAATAAGTTCTTCTCTGCTAACATAACATGTATTTTATTAAAATCTTTCTAAGTTCTTATTTAAAAATAACAATTATTCACTTACATTTATATTATTCGTTCGATGTTAACTAAAAATATTTCAAAGTTTTTTTAAATAATTCGGATTTTCTTTATTATTATTATTATTATCTATGTACATTGACAATCCATAACGAGAAAACACAAAACCCGCACTCCTTACAGATACGAAACTGACCTCTCTGTAAAATGTGTTGAAATAACTACTTTAGGTCTAAATTTAGGATAATCCTTTTGTAGCCCGGGCGATTTAGGCCTAATTCCAGGTCAAAATATATTTCAAACTGACCTTTTTCTGTAAATGTGGTGCAATAACTACGTTAGGCCTAAATTTAGGCCCTTTTTGTATCCCAGGATGATTTAAGCCTAATACCAGGTCAAAGGTAATTCCAGTATAGACAAGAATCATTGTTATTATTATTTTTATAAATATATTTCAAACTGAAACATGCTGGATCGGTAAGATCCTTTAAGCAGGTAAGAAGGAAATGTTTTCCTTACTTGTGATTGGTCGGAGTAATCCTTATCTCTATATGACCTCGTATGTGATTGGTCGAGAATTATTTTATCGTCTTCTGAAAATTAACTTTGTTCTTTAAACTTGTATTTGAGCAGGTGTGTTTTATTATCTTTTAGACCCCAACTCATTTTAAAATCATAGTCATTTAGCTGTTAAGCGGTGCACAAGTTATCTGATTTGTATTAAAAGTGTTTTATTTTACTAAGTGTATATCATATTTATAATAAATACTTACATTGAGGAATAATTATTAATTTTACTAGAATAGATAATAATTAATTCACTAGATTTATAGTAGATCACGTGAAGCAAAACGCAAGAGCGCCTGCAAGCGCGACCCGGTGCGGAACAGCCGCATGAACCCGCCGGCGTAATATTACTACGCGGTCGCGAAAATATTTTCTTTATGATACGCCGTTGTAAACTTTCATTACATCATTTTTAATTTTATTTATAGAAAATACCATTTCACTGGTAAAGTTTCTTGAAAAACATTTAGTTTTGAAAAGAACATTTTGTTTTGTAGAAAAGCAGTTTGTTTTATTTATCCTAAAGTTATAATTCCTTGAGGGAAATAGAACAAATACTCAGGCTGTGACGTAGGCCGTGTTCCTCTTTTGGGTATGCCTTTAAGATCTTATTACTTTAAGGAATGTAAAACAAGTTTTATATGCCTTAAAGTTACACCTATATACGACGTAGAGTTATTGTATAGAAGTTATCCCATTCCCTCCCTTTTCAAGGTATGTCTTTACGGTTTTAATCTTCTATGTATAAGTTATGAAAAAAGTTGTTTAATCTAAAATATTACATAATTACTATATTAATTAAATACACAATGTGTGTACATGCATAATAAACGTCCCCTCATTGTACAAACCGTAATTTCTCTTTATGGATTTCCAGTATTGGTATCATATCATTATACTTCAAAATTACTTCGAAGTATGTAAGTTCATACCTCTTCTATATCAGATGTTGTATGCCTTCGGTAACCATCGAGAATATCTCCATTGGTTTGTAATAAACACTGATATACCAGGATTTTAAATAAACTAATGCGCTTGAACACATGTTATAAGGTTCGTAAATATACCTTGATACAGTACACAAACTAATATTATACATACTGAATGGGACGGTGTCCAAAAGATATCAACCTCTAGGATGTATGCCCTACCACTTTGAAATACAACGCGCCATATTTTCGCGACCGCGTAGTAACATTACGTCGCGGGTTATATTTTTCATTCGTGCGGGAATATTTAGCCTGCGGGCGCTCTTGCGTTTTGCTTCACGTGATCTACTATAAATCTAGTGAATTAATTATTATCTATTCTAGTGAAATTAATAATTATTCCTCAATGTAAGTATTTATTATAAATATGATATACACTTAGTAAAAATAAAACACTTTTAAATAAATCAGATAACTTGTGCACCGCTTAACAGCTAAAATGACTATGATTTTAAATAAGTTGGGTCTAAAAGATAATAAACACACCTGCTCAAATACAAGTTTAAGGAATTAATTAATATAGTAATTATGTAATAATATTTTAGATTAAACAACTATATAGAGATAAGGATTACTCCGACCAATCACAAGTAAGGAAAACATTTCCTTCTTACCTGCTTAAAGGATCTTACCGATCCAGCATGTTTCAGTTTGAAATATATTTATAAAATAATAATAATAACAATGATTCTTGTCTATACTGGAATTACCTTTTGACCTGGTATTAGGCTTAAATCCGCCTGTGATACAAAAAGGCTTATCCTAAATTTAGGCCTAAATTTAGGCCTAACGTAGTTATTGCACCACATTTTACAGAAAAAGGTCAGTTTGAAATATATTTTGACCTGGAATTAGGCCTAAATCGCCCCGGGCTACAAAAAGGATTAGACCTAAAGTAGTTATTTCAACACATTTTACAGAGAGAGGTCAGTTTCGTATCTGTAAGGAGTGCGGGTTGTTGTGTTTTCTCGTGATGGATTGTCAATGTACATAGATAATAATAATAATAATAAAGAAATCCGAATTATTTAAAAAACTTTGAAATATTTTTAGTTAACATCGAGCGAATAATATAAATGTAAGTGAATAATTGTTATTTTTAAATAAGAACTTAGAAAGATTTTAATAAAATACATGTTATGTTAGCAGAGAAGAACTTATTTTGTTATTTTTATACTTATTACATGGCTAAAGATGATGTAAAGCAGTAAGTCAATAGAACAAAACGTGGCGTAGCTTGGTGTAGAGGGTTGCTAGGGGCTGACCTTACTGATTTACTGATTTATTGCTTTAAGGTACGTAAAATATATGTTTTTAATAAAATTTCATAAAATTTTAGTAAAAGTTATTTTAAAACTTGATAGTTATAAAATTTATAAACAAAAAGTATTAACAGTTAATAATAAATTCTTTGTTCAAAGATAATGATTGATTTATTATAGAAGTTTTAAGAAACTTTGAAATAATTTTAGTTATATTTGAATGAGTAATATAAATGTACGTGTTTAATTAAAACATAAAATGTTTTAATAAATTATACGTTATATGTGTAAGTGAGTGTGCGTGTGTGTGGGTGTGTGTGTGTGAGTGTAAGTAAATCTGTGTGTGAGTGTAAGTAAATCTGTGTGTGTAAGTAAGTACATCTGTGTGTGTGTGTGTGTAAGTAAATCTGTGTGAGTGTAAGTAAATCTGTGAGTGTAAGTAAATCTGTGTGTGTAAGTAAATCTGTGTGAGTGTAAGTAAATCTGTGTGTGTAAGTAAATCTGTGTGTGAGTGAGTGTAAGTAAATCTGTGTGAGTGTGTGTGTGTGTCTGTATGTGTGTGTCTGTATGTGTGTGTGTGTGTGTGTAAGTGTAAATGTAAGTGTCTATGGGTAAATGTAAGTGTCATAGTGAATGTGTGTATAAGTGTCATAGTGAATGTGTGTATAAGTGTAAGTGTGTCCGCGTGTGTATAAGTGTAAATGTAAGTGTCTATGGGTAAATGTAAGTGTCATAGTGAATGTGTGTATAAGTGTCATAGTGAATGTGTGTATATGTAAGTGTGTGTGTGTGTGTGTGTGTGTGTGTGTGTGTGTGTGTGTGTGTGTGTGTGTGTGTATGTGTGTTCTAAATAATAACAATAGGCATGAAGTAAATAACACTAAGTATAATAAAATAATAAAATAATAATAAAAATAAATAAAATAATAAAATAAATAAAAAGTATTAAAACAAAATAAAAAACATAATGTTAATAAATATATGAGTTAAAGCAGTAAAACATATGAGTTAAAGCAGTAAAACATATGAGTTAAAGCAGTAAAACATGAGTTAAAGCAGTAAAACAAGAGTTAAAGCAGTAAAGCAGTAAAACAAAAGCATACTAATCCCCCCTTGGTGTTAGGTCACACCTCTATTGATTTATTATCTACTGCTTTAAGGTATGTAATGTTACTAAATATATGAGTTAAAGCAGGAAAATGAGTTAAAGCAGTAAAACATGTTAAAGCAGTAAAGCAGTAAAACAAAAGCATACTAATCCCCCCTTGGTGTTAGGTCACACCTCTATTGATTTACTGATTTACTGCTTTAAGGTATGTAATGTTAATGTTTTTAATAAAATTTCGTACAGTTGTAGTAAAATAAAATGTTTATATATCAGACACTCTGGTTTTTTTCTTCTTACATACAATTTTTAAAAATTTATAAATTAAAAAGTATTAAGTAAAAATATAAAAGAAAAATAATTATTTACAGTTTTAGGTTCGCGAAAATGTTTTTAATAAAAATGTTTAAGTATGAAATAAAAATGAATGACTCATAGTATATATATATATATATATATATATATATATATATATATATATATATATATATATATATATATATATATATATATATATATATATATATATATATATATATATATATATATATATATATTTATATATATATATATATATATATATATATATATATATATATATATATCTGCGGGCGCACGCGGCGGGCGGGTACGCGGAAATATTGCGCCTGCGGGCGCACGCGGCGGGCGGTAACGCGGCGGGACGCACCTGCGGGTGCGGGGTCGTGGGCCTTCGCGCGGTGGGATCATGCTGCGTCCTGGTGGGCAGCTTATGATCTAGAGGTAGACAAAAGATGAGTCATCAAAGATGAATCATCAATATAGGTGGTATCAAAGATGACTTCATCAAAGATGAGTCATCAAAGATGAGGCAACAAAATTGAGGCATCAATGCTGAGGCATTAATGCTGAGGCATCAAAGTTGAGGCATCAAAGTTGAGGCATCAAAGTTGAGGCATCAAAGTTGAGGCATCAAAATATCGAGTGTGTGAGTGTAAGTGTAAGTGTATCTGTGCGTGTGAGTGTAAGTGTATATGGGCTAGTGTAAGTGTCTATGGTGAGTGTAAGTGCTTATAAGTGTACCTGTGCGTGTGAGTGTAAGTGTATATGGGCTAGTGTAAGTGTCTATGGCGAGTGTAAGTGCTTATAAGTGTTATAAAAATACTAACTCATAGTAGGAAGCATTCTAGCAGCTTGTAATATACACCAATCGATTCCTCATACCTTATTACCTAGGGGTAGACACCCATATTAGGGCTATTCTAGGCTCAGGGGAGGCTAGAAAAGGCTTGAAAAAAGTGGCACTCAGTTGGCACTATGTGGCACTCACTTGGCACTCATTGGCACTCATTGGCACTCACTTGGCACTCATTGGCACTCATTGGCACTCACTTGGCACTCACCTGGCACTCACCTGGCACTCATAGAATACTCATAGAACACTAATAGAACATCACTAGATACTTCTTACGGTGATTGGAAACCATCAAAGTTGAACCATCAATAAATCTGAGTCATCAAAGCTGAATCATCAATATAGATGCCAACAAAGATGACGTCATCAAAGTTGAGCCATCAAAGTTGTAGGGGCACGTGTAGGCTAGGTATAGGTGTACGCTAGGTGAAGGTTGGGTGGAGTCTAGGTGTAGGTGTAGGTGAAGGCTGGTGGAGGCTAGGTGTAGGTGTAGGTGTAGGCTAGGTGAAGGCTGGGTGGAGGCTAGGTGTAGGTGTAGGCTAGGTACAGGCTGGGTGGAGTCTAGTAGGTGTAGGCTAGGTGGAGGCTGGGTGTAGGCTAGGTGAAGGATGGGTGGAGGCTAGGTGTAGGTGTAGGCTAGGTGAAGGCTAGGTGTAGGCTGGGTGTAGGCTATGTGTAGGCTGGGTGTAGGCTGGGTGTAGGCTATGTGGAGGCTGGGTGTAGGCTATATGGAGGCTAGGTGTAGGCTAGGTGTGTGTGTGTGTGTGTGTGTGTGTGTGTGTGTGCGCGCGCGTGTGTAGATGTGACCGAAATATCAAAAATAGGGCTAAGCCCCTAAAGGGTGGCCAAAAATTAGGGTGGGCCAAAATTGACCCATGGATGACCAAAGGTTTGGTCGAAAAAAATTAGGGTAATATGTACAACGGTGTTGCTGACGCAACCAGCTTATGCAACTCCTTCTTCGAAGGTAAAAATTAGGTTGCTGAAAATTAGGGTTGCCAAAAATTAGGTTCTCAAAAAATTTGGGTTCTCAAAATTTGGGTTCTCAAAATTTGGGTTCTCAAAAATTTGGGTTCTCAAACCAATTTCAAAAACTGGCTCAAAATCCAAGCCTCAAAAATCCGGGTTCCTCAAAAATCCGGCTTCTCAAAAAATAGGGTTTCAAAGGTCAAGGCCCAAAAGTTAAGGTAAAATTCAGGTTGCCCAAAAAGGTCAAGGCCAAAAAGGTCGCGGTCAAAAAAAGGTCAAGGGCAGGTAAAATCAGCGTTGGTCATTTTGACCATCGTTGTCCGGAATGGCCCCCCTACTACTGACCATCTCCACTTCTAACTATAAGTATAACAGACTTTATTTCTTTTTCAGGTCTCAGGAAGTGTTCCTCAAATACTGGACTGAAAAAATTAACGAAGGCTGAAAATACATCTAAATTAGTAACCAACCCATCATTCTAATTCTTTTTTTCTTTTTTAAATAGAGAGAACGAAAATGTGTGGTTAGCATAATTCTCTCTCGATTTCTTTTGTTATATGTAATAATGCAATATAATTGTAATTATATTATTTTATTATTGTTTTTTTCTTTCGTTCTCTCAGGCATTATTACAAAAGCTTCATTTTTTTTAAACAATAATGATTCATTTTTAAGATATATGAAACTGGAGAGAGAAATACTGTGATTCTGTTTTATATATTGTCATTTATTATCTTGTTAAAAATATACCAATTCAGCGATATTTTTACAGTCGAATACTGAAGATCACAATATATATATATATATATATATATATATATATATATATATATATATATATATATATATATATATATATATATATATATATATATATATATATATATATATATAAAAAAAAAAAAATATATATATATATATATATATATATATATATATATATATATATATATATATATATTATGCATTTATTAATAATAGCAGAGTTAAACAAATTGTTTACGTAATGCTATCATTTTGATTACTTTCTTTTACTAGCAATTTGAATATGTATAAAGTACAATAGAATTTTATTTTATTATTATTGTCAGTTACAAAATATGATCAAGCTATGAAAAGCTAACAGGAATATGTAGTATCCCATATTCAGTTATATCGATTTTGTTAATTATTGAACATTTAATTACTACACAGCAATTTTTATTTTGTTCTTTTTACATGTAAGACAATCATTAATATATATATATATATATATATATATATATATATATATATATATATATATATATATATATATATATATATATATATATATATATATATATATATATATATATATATATATATATATATATATATATATATATATATATATATATATATATATATATATATATATATATTAATTTTTTTATATATTTGTATGACAAAAGAATTTTAAAAGTAGAGTTATGTAAACAATAGTTATTAAAGGTCGAATTTGTAGTGAAATGCATTCATTTTTTTTAACTTGTTAAGACATAACAAGTCTCTTCCTTTGAGTACTAAGAAATACGGAACTGATTTTAAAGCAGTCAAAATCATTAAGTTATATCCACGAGTTCTTCAAATTATTTGAAAGTTTGGTAATATTATATTGTTCTAATAAATACGGAATTTATTAAATATATTTTCATTTTAATTCCTAATTATAAATTATCCTTACGTAAAACTAAAGCCATTTTTAATTTGTAAATCTTTTGGAAAATTCAAGAAGTAATTAATATCTTGCAGTTCTCGTTTTATTTTTATGTTTTTTTGTCACACCTGGTGGAAAAATACCAGAGGACTACACAACACTTACTAGATTTAGGGAAGATTGAGAAACTGTCGAAATCAAAGTCCGCCATCCCCAGATACGTTGCCTTTGAAGTTCTGAATGTAAGTTGACGAGAGAAGAATTTTTAAAACCTCATAGCAGTTAAATCTGGGATCAGAAACCTTAGAGCTGAAACAGAGCAAATGAGACTGTGTAGATGGGCAAGTCTCACGAACCCTCCTCAAAGGACCGGGTATGCCATTAGAACTTAGAAAATCAGTGCCTATTTACTGCAATAGCGATATTAAAGTAATACATACTTCGACAAAATAAGAAAGATGTTAGTGAAAGTCAGTGACAGCTTAGAGTTGATAAGGTAAAAGTTCATGTAGACTCCACCCTGTCTTAAAAGAACTGGATAAGCCAAACCACCCTAGATATGATATGGATATTCTAAACAAGGGAGAACAATACCCCTACCCAGATCAAGAAATTGGGATGGTATCAATAATCTCCGAAGGCTCCAAAGAACATCAAATCTTTTAGAAACCTAAAGAGGAACAGTGTGATCTCATCAAGGGATATCATGAGAAAGGGAAATATCAAGGATATTGCTCTAAACTGAGCTTTCTTTTTGTTGAGAAACTGATTCATATAGCTAATGCTAGTATCTTGTCAGGGGTACTAATAACATTTTTATCTATTAATTTAGGTGTTGCAAAAGTTGTTCTTTTATAGTCAAGACTAGATGTGCTTAATACCACGATTTCATATTAGAATAAGATTCATCAATAAGACATACAGAAACTAAAAATCTTGCTTAATCATTTAGGCTACATTTGGTTTTCTTGCATTCGTAAAATAATTTGGTTTTCAAATAGCAACTGACGTATTTGTGGGGACAAAACTGCATTGATAAAAGCATCACAAACTAAATCATCTCTTCAATGTTCAGCTGAAACAAATCAAAATAAGCTTTTGATAAATGTAAGTTTGATGATATTTACCAAACAATTCTAATGGTTGATGTCAAATATAAGGTAATGTTGAAAAAAAATTTGTTACTTTTTTAAATCTCATAAAAATGGTGGTATTCTTAAGGATTCCATTCAATCCCATACCCTCTCTTGTTCCCAATGTTCATTAAATGACATTAATTCTCTTTGACTTTACATCAATGATAAGTCAATAACTTCCCTTGTTGTTCTTCTATTTTGAAAAGCAACTGCCTATCATCGATAGAATAACAGATACTGGTAGGGTGATATTGGGAAATAATCACCCTTGATCTTTTTTCCCAAATCTAATTGGGATAGAGAGTTCGTGGTTGTTTTAGTAACTCAAAAGCTCAATATCTTTATCTATCTTTCACAGTTTCATACAACTATGCAACAACTAATATTTTTGAAAGCACAAGACTCAAATCTTTCACTATACCCTTAATTTCAGCGTTTCCTTTTCTCGCGGTTTATCTTGGAGGAATCATATTTTACATTAGATTTAGGGCTGTGACTTGTGACTTGTGAGAGGTCATTAGAACTTCATACCCGCCAGATTTGATAGCTCTGTATTTAGGCATCGTCCGTATTTCTGTGCGGTACACATTGTTCATCATTTTTTTTATTAAAACTTTACACCTCACCGCCAGTGAGTTATTCTAGGAGGAGAGCAACTCTAGGTAATTTCTACCTAGGATCCGGTCGAGGGATCTAACCCGGATCTTGAGCCTTGAGTCTCTGTCGCTGTACCGATTATGCCACGGTAGTGATCTCATTGAAACAGTTTTCTTGAAATGGTGGAGTCTAGAACCTTTCGTCTTATTAACATTATCACTCTCACTGAATTTCTCTAATCTCTTTTTACGATATGAAATGCTGTATCACCCTGCATAAGTTATTACTATTACAATAAAAGCTATTTTTCCAAACTTTGTTTTTCTTAATTTCTCTGAGATAAAAACCTTCGCGCTCCGTTTTTTTCAACACAATTTCATCCTTTCTCTCGTCCATATATATATAATATATATATAGTAAATAGTATATAGTAAAGAGAGTATATATATATATATATATATATATATATATATATAGTATAT
>JABUQX010050898.1:52500-57500 GCA_015478945.1 Trachelipus rathkii
CGGAAAGTCCTTAACTGACACCTAACCTATATGGATTGTCGAAGTTATAGGCCTAATCCTAACCTAGATGGATCTGTTACACTAATCACAACAGCCTGTCAACTTGGTACTACCAACCTTCAAATTTCGGTAATAGTAGTGCAGAGGGGTGTAACCCCCAGTATTTATAAAAATCACAGGATATAGGCCTATTCTAAAAAATAATAATGAAGAATAATGAAAACGAAAATCATTTCTCTGTTTTAAAATCCCATAAGGTTTCCTTATAAAAAAAAAATTAAAATCACTGGCAATAGTAGAGCAGAGGGGTGTTACCCCTGATTTTCATGAAAATCATAGGATATACTCTAAAAAAAATAATAATGAAGAATAGTGAAAATGAAAATTCTCTTTCTTTAGGAAAAAAAGTATAGCCTCTTAAAGTTGTTAAAACTCTCATAGACTTTTCAATATTGATAGATCCAGGTTAGGTCTCATTTCAGGCCCTCTAGTTCAGGTTATGAAAGTTTTGTTAGGTATAGCGTCGGGCGGGGTGACCGAGCCCGCCTCTTTAGGAGGGGTGATTCGGTCCACTCTAAATAAAATATAAAATAATAAAAAAAACTAAAAAAAATTTTCGCTCATTTAATAGCCACGCGGTAGTACTACAAGTTTCATTTAGATCATCTTTAATTCTAGAAAGTTTTTATATTTTTAAAAAATGTTAGAAATTAGGGTACAAAATGTCCTTCAATAGAATTTCACTTTTGAAAAATAGTGTTTTTTTTTTAACTTCGTTATAAAATGAAAAATTGTGGATGGATTTTAATTATTTTTTCAGTGGATACCAAGTGGACCCAAGTTTCATGTTAGGGTCTATCTAGCACTATTTTATTATATGTATACTTAACAAAATGGGTAATATTAGCGCAGAGGGGCTTCACCCCCTATTTTTATAAAAAATAACAGGATGTATATAGGCCTACTCTAAAAAAAAATAATAATAATGAAGAATAAAATTTTTAAAAAATATGGCAGTCTCTTTAAGAAAAAAAGTTATAGCTACTCAAAGCTATTAAAACTCCCATAGGAATTTTTTTAAAAAAAAAAAAAAAAAAAAAAAAAATTAAAATTTACAGGATAGCCTACTGAAAAAAAAATAATAATGAAGCATAAATAAATATATATATATATATATATATATATATATATATATATATATATATATATATATATATATATTATATTATATATATATATATAATATATATATATATAGCATCGGGCGGGTGACCGGGCCCGCCTCTTTGGGAGGGGTGATTACTGTATAAATCAAAAAAAATACAAAAAAAAAAAAAAATATTTCACCTTTTCAAATAGCCACGCGGTAGTATACAAGTTTTATTTAGATCATATTTAATTCTAGAAAGTTTTTATAGTTTTTAAAAAATTTGAAATTAGGGTACAAAATGGCCTTCAAATGAAGTTTCACTTTTGAAAAATTGTGAGTTTTTTTTTAACTTCGTTATAAAATAAAAATTGGTGGATGGATTATTATTTTTCAAGTGGAATACACTCGAGTTTGTTAGCTTTAAAACTGGCAAAGTAAAATTTTTTTTTTCCAAACATTATTAGTGGCAAAATCACGGGGCTAACTTGGCCTGATTCACCCCGCCGTAAAAATTGATGGAGGGGTGACTCGGACCACGATTTGTTTTTCGTATTTTACGTATTATTATTGACATTTTTTTACGTATACTTAATTTAAATTAATAAAAAATACTTATATTAAGGGAAAATTTTTTAAAAAACATGAAAATTTTAAAAAAAAACGAATTCAAAAAAGTGTCATTTTTGAGCGGAGAGGGGGTGAATCGGAAGTTTCAAATTTTTAATTTTCTTATTTTATCATTAATTTATTTAAATTACTTAATACGAATTTTAATATATAATAACTTATTCTTTAAGTAAAAATTAAAAATATAAAATTGAATTTTATATTGATCGGGATATTTAGGTTAGAAATTTTGAAATGTGGGTTATCCCAGGAATTTAATCTCTAGAACATTGACAGCTGCAAAGATAAAAATTTATGCTTCTACAAATTTAACCGTTTCCGAAAACAAAATAATACTAAAGATACCAAGCAATTTGGAGGGAAGGAAATAGTCGGGAGACCAAGTTTATGCCTAAGGTGGTCCAAGTCACCCGCCCGATGCGTCTTATATATATAATAATATATATATATATATATATAATATTATATATATATATATATATATAATATATTATATATTATATATATTTATATATATATAATATATATATATATATAATGATATATATATATACTATATATATATATATATATATATATATTGACTTTTATATTGCAGATGAAAAAAACAAAGATCTGAAGGAGTAATTGAAGCAAAAATTTGTTCTTGTAGGGGAAAAGAAACCTTTGTTTAAGTGACATTTAGTAGTAGTTAGATGGTCTATTATTTTAATATATAAATAACATTGTTTTCTATTTTTCAGTTGTATAGGCTATGAGCTCTTTATTTAACTTATAAATTAAGTTTTGTTCTTTAGTTTAGCTAAGAATTATTTATGATTTATGAAATGAATGGATAAACCTGAGAAAATGGATTATAAAGTTATCTGACAAAAGTGTATTGAATTGTAAATCTTTCCAGTGGATATCAGATTTGTATATATTTTTTACCATTTATGCATGTGTGTGATGTAACCAATTTGTAAAATGTCTTTATTTAATTGACATTAAAATATAAGGAGCATAATGAAGATGTTCATCCTCTTCTCTGAAATGGTGGTAATGGATTTGGAAGACATGAAAGGTAGAAAATTTATAGTCCTGGTAAATTTGTGTACCTCAACTGGGAATATAAAACATTAGACATTAAGACACCTTACTTGCATTGCAAGGAAAGGAAATAAAAAAAAAATGCTTATTTAAAACTTCCTAAAGAAACTAAATGTAAGGATACACAGAAACGGATATAGCAAGAACACAGTATGAGAGCATATCAAAATACTTGCAGAGTTATGGAATAAGAAAGGCAGATTAGATCCTACTTGAGAAAAATAACCATCTGAAGGGTATCATGTGCTTTCATGTAGATAACTTCTGCTATGGAGTGGATGAACTGAGGAATTTCATGAAGTGATAAATAAACTAGAAACAATTAAAGTTGAAAGAGAAAAGAATTAAAGTTAGAGGAGAAATGTAGTTTAAATACATGTTAATTTAGAGCAAAGAGGAAGAAATTGTGTGAATGAATCAGAATCTATACATAAAATATATATTGAGTCTCCAGATGTAAAGAGTTTCAGAGAAACAAGAGAATTCAACTGGAAAAAGATGGTGTAGTATAGAACAATAGTTGGAGGATTAAATTAACTATCTAGCTAGGTGGGAATTGCTAATGGAAGTTAATGTGCTGAGTTAGAAATTTGAAGGTAAAACTAGCAGAGAGATTATTAACAAAAATGGTGAGAATAATGATAAAAAGAGAAGAGCAGCATTGGGGGAAATTAGAAGGTAGGAATTGACAGTGGAAGTTTATGCTGATGTGCTCTATAATAATATGGGAGGTAGAAATTCCAAGATAGGATTTTATTTAATGTGAAAGATGAAAAGAGCAATAAATGTTTATTATGAAAATCTGAAGAAAATGCACTTTACTATATATAATTTTTATTAATTTATCTTAGGTGTATATATTTTATTTATTAGCTTTTCCAGTATTTTTCTTCGAGTCTCAGAATAACTTAAAATACATTGAGTTTCTAATTTCAATTAATGTTAAATGCCAAATGACTGACATCTGTTGTAATTACCCTTTAAACCAAGTTAGTGATGAAAAATCAATTTAATTAAATATCTTTTATAATATTCAATAATAATTGAATTCTCTTAATTGGCTTAGTTGTAGCAATAATTATTATAAGTAATTAGATTTATTGTTCAATAAATATTTTTTCATATATTTCAATATACATAATAGTTTATTATATTCATAAAACTACTTAAAAAAAACTATCATATTATAGGCTATATTAAAAACTTTTCAAAGGAAAATAAAATATTTGTCTATGGTTCATTTTATGTAATGTTATCCAATTTTGAGAGATTTCATTTAATAAATAGGTATTTCTGCAAAAATATGGGGAACTATGGACTTATAAGAGTTTTTTTTTTTTTTTTTTTTTTTTTTTTGTAGTATTTATATTTTTCTTTTTTACCTACACACCAAATTTAAGCAAAATCAGGAAGATAACTTGGGTGTTTTGCAGTGGTTGATTTGTCAGCGAATGTCCCAGCAGAAGTAACCACAAATACCATGATTTGCTAAAAATTAATTACTTGCTTTCTCTGGTCATGATTGTATGGAGTTTGCGTTGTATTTTGGGGTAGTTCCACTCAATCACCCTTTCTTGGAATGGGTGGAGTCGAAGCAGGGTTGGCAATAAGCCATGGATTTTTGGCTATGGTTAATTGGCTATTTGACCCTTATAATTTTTCATATAAGGGTCAAATAGCCAATTAACCACAGCCAAAAAGCCAAATATCCATGGCTTTTTGCCAACCTTGAGCCTAAGGCTTTTCCCCTTATTAACTCTCCAACTCTCACTCACTCTCTCCATCCAATCTTTTTCCTGCTATTGAACTGTTGCATAACTCACCTTATATTACAACATACATTGTTCTTCCGAGTTCTCTAATAGTTTATCTCCTCCACTAAGGAGAACTCGTGCACCTAATTAATCTACAAGTCTTATTTATCTCTTTAACTCCCTCACGGTCTCACCCCAGACTTAATATTATTTAAAAAATCTGGAACACTTCCTTCTTTTTTTTCCCACTTTCAAACACAGTATATGAGGTTCATGTAGTCCTTGATTGATTTTTTGTTGAATTCTGGTTTGGAACTTCCAAAATCTGGTGAATTCCATGTGGGCTCCTGACTCTTCTCACCAGAGGTCATAATATATAG
>JABUQX010050898.1:65000-75121 GCA_015478945.1 Trachelipus rathkii
ATATTATATTATTATATATATATATATTATATAATATTATACATCGAAATATATTTAATTTTTAAACTTCCTGAAGGGTTTGAGGTCCATGTCTTTGGAATTTCAGCTTAACATAGAGTATGAATTTAAAACATTATATTTTTTACGAAAACTTTGTGAAAATGATTTACAGTTTTAGCATTTTTAACATTTTCGTTTGATAGTAGATAAAACGTTTGTGAAAAGTGGAAGAATGTGAAATTGCGAAACTGGCTATTTAGCCTTATATTATGTGGCAAAGAAAAGCAATCCTAAAAATGTTAGGATTTTGAAAATTTTTCCTGAGTCGATTTATTTAAACTTAAATATTATTAGTTTTTTACTTAAAGACAAACTATCTATTTAGGTCTAGATTTTTATATGGAAACAAGCGACGATACCGTTCTAGATAGGTCGTACTGTACTGCTTTTTAAGTCTAGGTTATGATATAAAGTTTGGGTTAGGTACAAACACAGAATCCGTGTCGTCGAGGTTGATTATTTATTAAACTAAAATATTATTAATTTTTTACTTAAAGACAAACTATCTAGGTTAGGTTTACGGCAACGACAGATCCATCTAGGTTAGGTCTATAGGTTTTTTCGGTCAACGATCCAATTCTTCTACATGGCTAAAGGTTAGTTAGGTTTTCGGCAGACGATAATATTTTTGTTAGGCCTAGTGTAATATGGCACTGGCACAAAATGCTTCTAAGAAAAAAAAATTTAAGGGGTTTCGTGAACTGTAACGGCTTTTTAAGGTTTAGGTTTATGAAATAGTTTGGTTAGTGTACACAGATTATATATATATCTTCTTCTTCTTCTTCTTGCCACCTTCCTCTTTGCCCAAGATTGGGGGTAAGATAATATTCAAGGCCGGAAAAGTTAGCACAAGGAGGCCACAGGATTTTCAAAGTGTAAGAAAAAAGAATAAAGCCCAGCCTTAACGCCCTCTGTACCATTAATTAGAGAGAGCTCGTCACTGAAAAAAGAATACTGAAGATCAATATAAAAAATGAAAAATCCACCTACTGGCAGGGGGGGGAAACCTGCTCAAGTAGGCCTCGGTATGGTAAATATTCAGTGTATGTGAGGTTCATCCCCTGGCCCAGGTTGGGCCGACAACCATGCCCCCATCAAAACCGCGCCAGTATCTCTCTCCTATCAAATGCCACCTTTTTATTGCTCGCCTGCCAACTCACATTTCTCTCCTTCAGACATTCGTTCACCAGCACTAGATCCACTTTCTCTTCGGTCTCACTCAGCCGGTCGGTTCCCAACACCACTACCAATGCCACTTAATACATTCGCTTAACTCCCACCCTACTATCATTCCATCCTTTTTCCACATAGACCAAACCATCCTCAACATACTTTCCCATTATTCTCTCATTTACCCCCTTCTTTCACACACACACACACCTACTCTCTCTCTCACATACGTTCATTCCTATCTTTATCAATTCTTCTCACACCTTAGACATAAGACACCCCTAAGATTGTCCATGAAAACACATTTAGATATTCTTAGATCTTATACTTCTTATTCCAGAACCATAGTCTCACTACATACAATAACACAAGGTAATCAACAAATAAGCCCTCATGTAAATGACCTAGCACATCGTCAAGACTTAGTCCCCTTTGCATTCACCAAAGATTTAATAAATTGCGCCACCAGCCACCTTCCTGCATTCACAAGCTTTCCTAAACTACACTGAATCTGCAAATCGTCCGTCCCTTTCATCCAAAACATATACCTCTAAATATTTAACCTCATGACACTTTGTTCTATAGCTGCTCACCCTCTAACGATAACTTCAACACTGAAGGAATGTCTCATATCTAGCGTCACAAAACCATAACCTTACTCTTATATATATATATATATATAATATATTATATATATTATATATATAATTATATATATATAATAATATATATATATATATATTTATATATATATATATATATATTATTAAAAAAAATTTTAAAATGTTATACTAATCGATAAAATATCGTATCGATCGAAAGTTCAGAAAGAAACATTAAGTTTTTAATCAGTTAGTTCCGCAAAAATATTCGTTTTTTTTTTATTTAAGAAATATCCAATATTTCTCAACTGGGTCTACCAGTTATCAGATTCAACATAGGTTAATAATTAATTAAGTTTCTAGTTACTAAAAAAGAATATATAATATATAATATAATATAGTATATATAATATATATACTTATTATAATATATATATATATATTATATTATATTATATATTATATATATATAATTATATATATATTATATATATATATATATATATATATATATATCCTATTGTTTTACGACTGCGTCAGTTTTACATTTTTTTTTTTTTTTTTTTTTTTTTAATATAATTGCTACTATATGATACCAACAATGAATTCAGTGGTAACGGACTGGATTCAAAATTTTCGAAGTATTTTTAAATAATTTTTTAAAAAACATTCATTTGTTAATATTTTTTCAAAAATGTAATATTCGAAAAGTACTACACTTACAGAAAAAACAAATTACATATTTGGAATCAGCGTACCGAAGGCTTATATATAAAAGTGTAAAAACAAAAAAAAAAATAGGCCTATATATATATTTTTTTCGTATATGAATATCTCGAAAAGTACGACACTTGCAGAAAAACCAATTACCATTGGAATCAGCGTATAAAATTATTAAAAAAAATGTAAAAAAAAAAAATCTAATAAAAAAAACTTGCAAAAAAAAAAAAAAAAAAAACAATTTTATGGGGGCTCGAGCCGGCGGGGGGGACATAGGGGGGACGGTTTTTCATACCCCGTAGGGAAGGGGCGGGAGGAACGCCCACCTGCGATCACGAAAAAACCAAATACCAGACGCGGGGTTCCGGAGACCCTGAGCCGCCCGGAGGGGGGATAGGTCCTACCCTGTAGTTCCCCAAGACGGAATGGCCGAGAGACCCCGACTTCTACTGCCATCTTTGCGGTTTAAAAAAACCTATGGTATTTCCTTTAGTTAAAAAAAAAAAAAAAAAAAAAATTGAGAACACTGACGGATTTGTAAAACGTAAAAGGTCCCACCTATATTTTTTTTGAATCATGTCCGTTACCATTAAAATTGATTGTTATGGATCATATACTAGAAATATATTAAAAAAAAAAAAAAAAACAAAAAAAAATTCGAAACTGACGGAGTCGTAAAAACAGGAAGAGGTCCTATTAATAATATATATATATATTATATATATATATAATATATATAATATATATATATATATATATATATATATATATATATATATATATATATATATATATATAATATATATATATATATATATATATATATATTATATATATATGGCAAACAACGCCCTTATACAGACCAAGCAGCTGGGGTAGTGAGTAGTAGTTCTGACTTCTGAAGGTGCCTCAGAACACCCATCTTTGAAACTTGTTTAAAAAAAAAGAAGTAATGTGATTCTTAAAATAAAGGTCATGAGAAAAGAGAAATGCAATTTGTATCAAAGTAAAGTAAGGGAAATGCCTAGAATATTTAGAACACGAAGGTTTGAGTTGTATGTTTTCGAAGATGATGTTATTATAGTTGTGTGAAGATTATGTGGAGTAGGTAGATGAATAAACTCGATCTGCTTGTGTGTGTGTGTTTTTTTTTTTATTATTATTATTTTTTTGGTCATTAAAAAATACCATGATTTCTTTGCCCCACTTAGAGATGCGGGAAAGATCAGAGATTCGCTGCTTCAAGGTAACCATTCTGGCATGCGATATTTGCTGTTGAGTGGGTCGACTTTTAAATTCGAAGTAGTAATGAAGGGTGGAGTTATCGGCATAGGAGTGGATAGGAAACAAAAGTCATTAAGATCATTGATTAAAGGTTGAAACAAGTTGGGAATATGGTAGAACCTTGAGGAACACCGATATTAATAGATTTATAGGATGAACGGTGGCCGTCTACAAGAGCTGCATTAGAACGACAGGAAAGGAAGGCAGAGAGTAGGATAGATACCGTAAGATGGTAGTTTGAAATTAAAACTTTGTCAGACTCTATACTCTATAGCAAGGGTCTCCAAACTACGGCCCGCGAGCGCCACCAATCCGGCCCGCAGTTTCAAAGTTTCATATTTTTATAACCATAGGCTTCCTGTAAATTTGGAGTAATTCTCAGAATGTTTAGTCTCCTAATGACGTTTTATATTGTATTCCTTGAGGACTGATATTGTTTCATTACAAATTATACACATTACCTTATTACTTGACTCCATCACGAAATATTGATATCCCAATTGCTATAGCTAGGCCTTGACCCTTGGAACTTAGTGGATGAGTCAGTGTGACCCTTAGGCTAAAAAGTTTGGAGACCCCTGCTCTATAGAAGGCTTTCGTTATGTCTAGCGTCACAGCATTCACCCAAATTCCGAATAGTGGAAGACCAAGAATCAAAGATAAGAAAGAAGAATACCAGTAAAACGTCTCACGAAAGCCTTACTGGCGATCAGAGATTGAGCACAAAATAATACAAATCGTGCCAGGTTTTACTTTTATTTTCATTTATTACTTTGCAAAACATAAGAAACAAATTAATTTCCTTTTAATGTCATGCAAAATTAATTAACTGATGCAAAATTGATTAACTGCAAAATATATATTTTTTTATAATATATATATATATATATATATATATATTTAATATATATATTTATAGGTATATAATATTATATATTATAGCTATATTAAATATATATATGTGTGTGTAATATATAATTTAAAGATATTATTTATAATAATAAATTATATATAGTATATTAATTTGACATATATTATATCATATTTATTATATATATATAATATAGTAATATATTATATATATAAACATATATAACTATATATAGTATATATAAATATATATTATATATATTTATATATACTATATATATATATATATATATATATTGATATATATATTTACTATATATATAATATATATATATAATTATATATATATAAGATATATTTAATTAATATCTTTATAAATTATATATATAATATATATAATTAATCATATATATATATATATATATTATATAGTACTATTATATATATATATATATATATATATATATTATTATATATGTATTATACTATATATATATATGTATATATATATATTTATCGTCAACTTTCTCCTACGCCCTTATTAGCATCGATTTATACACTATTCATAAATTGCATTGTGCAAGAAAGGAAGAGTTTTTTGGTCAGTGTCCAAGTGTTGTTTATAGCAGAAATCAAAACTTATTAGAGCAAACTAATGGTGCAAGCAATTTTAGGAACCTGATGTGCCTACTTCAATTATTACATTTCTTTTTGCGTCTGTAATAAAAACAAAAAAAAAAACAATTCTAGACGGGTCCCTGCAGCGTTCACAAAAGTTTATTTGTGATACGGAATATATTATATATAATATATATATATATATACTACTATATATTTTATTATATAGTATATATAGTATATATATAGTATATTATTAATATATATATATATATATAATATATATATATGGTAATATATATACAATTATATAATAATTATATCTTATTATTATATATATATATATATATATATACTATATATATATATATATATATAATAGTATATTACTACATATTCATATAGTTATATATATGTATATATATACAATATACCTATATATAATATATTATTATATATAATACTATATATATATAGATATACTATATTATATATATATATATATTAATATAGTAAACTGTATTAATATCACTATAATAAATATATATAATATATATATAGTATATATATATTATTATAATATAATATATATAATATATAATACTATTATATATATATATATATATATATTATATATATAATAATATTTCTTATGTATACTTATATATATATATTATTATATTATATATATATCTATATTATTATATTATATAAAAATATAGGGCCAAACCAAGTTCAAGTCTAAAGTAGGAGGCGTTTTTCAAATAAATTTTTTTAGTTTTAACTGTTTTTATTTATCTTATTTATGTTACTTTATTTAATTTAAGAGTTTCAGGTTAGGTTAGGATACGGTTTAGGTTAGGTTTGGTTAGGTTATGTTAAGTTAAGTATGGGAAATATTTTAGGTTAGGCTTAGGGGCGTTAGGTTAGGTTAGTATTAAGTAAGGTTAGGCTAAGATTAGGTTAGGTGGTTAGGTGGTTTAGTTTAGGTTAAGTGAGGTTAGGTTAGGTTAAGTAGTTAGGTTTGGACAGGCGTTAGGTTGGGTTAGGTTATGTTTTATTTTATTAAGCTTAAAACTTATTAAAACAATTTTTATAAAATATTTTCGACGAAAATAAATTTACGCCTCTTCAATTAGACTTGATACCTATATATATATCATATATTATATAATATATATTAATTATATATTATATATATATTATATATATATATACTATCATAATATAATATATATAATATTATATATTATATAATATATATATATATATTTATATACAGTTATAATTTATTATAAATATTATATATTATATATATATATTATATATATATCTATATATATTATATAATTATATATATATAATATATGATATATATACTATCTATAATATATATATTATAATATATATATATTATTTTTTCAATTTCTCCCCCTTCAACTTAAACTTTCCCTTTTCTTTTCTCCTTTATTTATTCTTCTTTTATTCTTCTAATTTCTTGATATTAACATTTAGATTTTAATAATTTACACAAACCTTTGATTTTCCAAAATATTTAACACTTTACACAATCTTTTCTTCCCATTTTATATTTTTTAATATTTATCTAAATTATTATTTTATATTTTAGTTCATAGGGGTTTCAACGCAGTCTCAAATCTTCTAACTGAAGATGTGTTTTGTAAAAATATGAAACTTCCGACGATAAGAAAATGAATTTTTCGTATTCTTCTCCTTTGCTTTAGTTTTTTATATTGAAGATACGGTTTCCGACCGGAAGTCTCAGATTTCGCTGATATAGTATATTATCATATATATATATATATAATATATATATTATATATATTTATATATATACTATTATATATATGACTATATTATAATATATTATCATATATTTATATATATATATATTATCTATATATATATATATATTATATATATACTATATATATAGTACTATATATATATATATATATAATATATTTATTAATTGTTTATATGCTATATCTTTTAAAAATTTATTTACTAAATCATTATATGTATATATATATTATATATATATATACACATCACATATATATATATTATCGCTATATTCTCATATAATATAATATATATATTATACTATTATATTGTTCTATATTAATTTATAAATAGATATAAAGTTTGTCTAAACTTTATAGAAACTTACTAATACATAAAATATTTTTATAACATTTCTCATTTTTTTAATGCTTAAAGTTATACAAAAATGAGAAAAACACTAATCAAACTCCATAAAATATAAGCTGGGTGGTATCTGGGGTAGCTGGGTAAGCTGGGTAGCCTGGTCAGCTGGGTAGCTGGTAGCTGGTGGGTAGCTGGCAGGGGTTCAATGCTAAACACGCACCGCTTTTTGTTCGCATGTATTGTATAGCCTTAATTCGCTTTTCATTAATTAAGAAAAAGGCCAGGAAGGTTTTCCTTTCAACTCTTCATCAGTGTACAGAAAAGTATAGAGCTCATTTTGTTGGCAAAAAACGGTGACTACCTAATTATCTATCCAATGATTGTAAGCGCAAGGATCAACGAAATTTCCTCAATTTTAACTTTATTTCGTAGGTTTCGTAGGTCTAAAACTTTTGAAGAATTCTATAATTCCCCTTCAAAAAGTTACATGGAATTCTAACTTTCAATTGCACTCGGAAAGCGAATCTAAAGCTTATATAAATAACTCCTATATAAATATATAAATAATTTTATATAATAATAAATTTTACTTTATTAAATAATCTGTAAGGGTAGTCTTTTTTGCTATCCATTAGCAATATTTTTCTTAGAATAGGGAGACTTAAACCCTTCTGACTTGTGACCGTAAAATTCATACAAACTTCTCTTTTATTTTGTAGAGAGTTGTTAACTCTCTAATTTTAATTTATTTTAATGTCATTCATTATACTTTCCTATTCTGGGTGTGGTTAGAATTTCAAATTGTTACACATTTGTGTACGTATAAATATCTGCATATATATCTCAACAAGAAGTTGAGAATCAAATTCTTTAGATTTATTACTCTAAAATGCTTGGGCGCATAATTGTAATAACAGTTTCCATGTCTCAGTTCTATTACTTGATCTTTATATAAAAAGTGTTGCCCATTGCCAAATCGAATAATCTTTTCAACAACAAAGCAACTGTCATTCATGCAATGTCCTAGTGAAAAAGAAGGAAGGAACTCTTTCAAGTCGTATCCTAAAAACACACGCTTTGCTGACTTTGAAAAGAATAAAGAGAAAGATTTAAGTTTTGCAAAAATATTAACTGCATTTATTGATCTTCGTTAAGGATTGAGACAACACTAAATTCAATCTATGTGCCATACAATGAATGAACATAGATTTTGAATACTTTTATCTTACTTTCTTTTTTGAAAGTCTATTTATTCACGTTGACATCACACTTGCACTCGATTCCCATTACAGGTTTTGCGCAGCGAGTTTCACAAACCCAATTATTAGAGGTCGTCCACCTAAATTAACCCCACAATTCGGATAAATACCTAAATTTAAGTCCGACCTGCCACTAACATCTTCGTTAAAACCTAGAACTATCTTTCACTACAATTGTACCTCATTATTACTTTACAATATCCGCAAAGACCCCACTTTTTGAAAGGCACAGCAAGTTTTTTAAACATCTGTTGTTTCATCTAAAATAATAGCTAGCATACATGGAATCCCATTCAAAATTTTATTCCTAATTTTATTTAAAAGCACTTTCCGACACAATCAATAAGATCATTTTGAAATTCGGATATGAATAGATCCCAGAAAAAAAAAGACATTAGACTGCTCTATAATGAGACTTCAAGGTAAAGGATTCATATTTTTCTTAATAAGACTTATCAATGTCAAACGTGGATTAACTTGAAAATTAAAGAGGTGTTCTAGTTGATTCTAAAGATCTTCTAAAAGAAGCTAGTACTTGGCTCACCTAAACAACATAACTATACATACTCAATCATATTCTTTTCACCAAAAAAACATCTCTATTTTGATTCATCTTTTCTTTCTGAAAATGAAACTTTAAAAGATGTTCAGTAGAAGCCAATTCGTGAAGAGATTAGAATCTTTCCTAATAGAGAATTATTGAGTGCAGAAACCAGATAACCTGGGTAGAATTTTTTCAACTATTCTTAATGCGCTTATGACATATTATTCAAATTGTTAAATCCGTTTGAGTTTCAGGTTCCTTATTCTATCAATAGCATGCAAGTCAACAAAACATTTCCTTCATTTGCAAGAGCATTCAGGTTGCCAAGTGCGATTTCGTCGGTACTGATGTTGCATGAATTTTGCTGCGAACAAAAAATGATTTTGTTTGGCGCAAGTTTCATGCCCAAGGTCTGGAATAGGCTACTCTATAACCAATTTTAAGGATCTTTTTCCTCTTTTTCGCGTAAGATAACAACTGGAATTTTGTTTTTTAAGCTTTTAAATGGGGATTTAAATTAACAACCATTACATTTAATGGCCACTTTTCCCTAATCTTATTTATTTTCATTTGTCAGACGAATAAAAATTAATATCCTTTGCAAAAATATATATCCTTTCACAAAAAGTATCGACTTCAGGCACGCGACAGGGACAGCATGAGAACTGTTGAGGGGTTGCTTGAAGACATTACAATGTCTAAATCTTTCTAATATATATATATATATATATCATTATTATATATTTATATATATATTTATTATATTATATATATATAATATATATATATATATTATAATAATATATATATATATTCCAATCA
>JABUQX010050899.1:5000-7500 GCA_015478945.1 Trachelipus rathkii
ATTCTACGGCCGTTTAAATGGTGATATATTCTCTCAGGAAAGACTTATTCTTCCATCTGTAGATGCTAGAATCCGCTTATCCCGTTCAAGTCCGAAATTTGCACTTAAAATAAAAAGTAATCCTACTGCTACAACTGCATGTCCATGAACCTATCTTCAAGCTGCTAGAGGCTTTTCTCTATGTTAGAAAGGTGAAGTTATTTCCCCAAAGGCATTTGGAAATTGAGAAATCGCTTTTAACAACCACAGCCAAGTACCCAATCAGAAGAGTAGAAACCAAAGTATTTAACTTCACTCACGGATTATCAAGCATTAGCATTCCAAACATTGTTAACGGTAATCTACCTCAAAAAGTAATAGCTGGAATTGTAGAACACGATGCATATTCAGGACATTATAAAAAATCCCCATATAAATTCGCCCCTTTTGGACTAAGGGGTGTCAGTTTACATGTAAATGGACAGCCATACGGACGTGATTATGAAATGTCATATAATGGGGTGCAATCTCTATGTTCGCGACCTTTCCATGACCTAATAGCCAACACTGTTTCATGCGGTGATAGTGGGTATCTTGGATGAACCTTGAAGAAGTCGCAAAGATAGGTAATTTATACGCGTTTTTGATCTCAGCGCAGACTTTCAGCTTTGTACGGGGCAAGTCATTTAAACATTCTGAGAAAGGGAACATTAGGACTCAATCTCTCATTTAGCGGAAGTCTACAGACATCCATTACCGTTATCGTTTATCTGGAACACCCTCAGCTTATTGAAATTGACCGAGCCCGTAATGTGCTTTTGAATTACTAAAGATGAATGAAGAAGAAATAAAAGTTATGTTTAAAAACGATCCTCGATTTTTAGGGGTGTTCGCTATTAATGAAGTAGATTCTGTGAGGCTGAAGAAGGATAGCGGATTCGTGTTCAACACATCGCCTCGAGATGTAACATCGTGGGGACATTGGATTTCCATCTACAAGGAGAAGAATGGAGATGTGTACCTGATTGATTCTTTAGGCTTGAAATTTATTTTAGATAATCATTACATCATTTCATTTTTAAAATATAACAATGTAAATTATATAAAAACTTTGACTCGGGCTGTTCAACCCTCATACTCTAGTTTAATGCGGAGCTTATTTGTGTTTATTTCATCAAAATTTTTTTAAAAATATCTGGTGTCAATGAATTGTAAATATTTTCGATGCTAAAAATTTATATGTCAATGATTATTTAGTTTCCGACTATATAATAAATGCTTTAAAATAAAAACATATTTTACTAACCTTTTTTATATAAATATATATATATATATATATATATATATATATATATATAATATATATATATATATATATATATATATATATATATATATATATATATATATATATATATATATATATATATATATATATATATTATTATACATATATATATATATTAATATATATATATATATATATATATAATATATATATATTTATATATATATATATATATATATATATATATATATATATATATATATATATAAAAAAATATATATATATATATATATATATATATATATATATATATATATATATATCTTGAATAAATATAAGTTAAAGAAGTATAAAAAAATACATGTATATATTATTATAATATATATATAATTATCAAGAAATAGCTAATGTAATTGGTAAAGGTTCATGAAAATTCACGTTTATGACGTCACTAGTTTAAAGACTAGGGGCTACACTGTATCTGATGAGGGTTTCAGTAGCGATCTGGAAGCTGAAGCGTTAACAGCTCTTGTCATTATAGTACATATAATAACGTATATTCAAAAGTAGTGGTTCATTTTAAAATCATGGTATACATGTGCTAGTCACACATCGGATTTTTCAGATAGACATCCTTACACACCCCGTGATCCCGCCAAGTTGCGTGTTGTATGTGTATCAGATGGTGTACACGGCTATAGAATGCGAGCTACAGCTGCAGCGAAGGAGGGATGTGAAACTGCGTACTTCGATGTAACATTAAAGTGTAATAGAGGTGTTCCAATACTGGATGGTCACATAGAGAAAATTATAGAGCTAAATAGTATGCTTAAAACATTTACAGTCAACGTAGAACGATTTAAAATGCAGATCCCTCTACCCATCCATCTAAAACTTTCATCTAATTTACGTCTTTTAGCCGACCAAGATCTTAAGGAGTGTGCAAAAAAGAGCCTGATTAATTATATAATATCCATTATATAAGAACCCGAAGTTTCTGGTAGATTTTGTTTACATTTCCGCCTAGGTTCCTGGAGAAGTCTGCGGGTGGAGATGATTTATATATATATATATATATATATATATATATATATATATTATATATATATATATTATATATATATATATATATATATTATATATATATATATATATAGACTACATGTATACGTGAATAGATAGATATAAAAGTCATATACGTAACTCACATTATGAATATTTCCGATGTGGCAA
>JABUQX010050899.1:10000-15000 GCA_015478945.1 Trachelipus rathkii
ATATATATATTTATATATATAATATATATATACACATATATATATATAATCGAATAATTAAATCAAAATAACTTACTAACAGAGAAACGAATGTTTAGAACACAAACCAAATTATCGCCGTGCTACGCGCACTGGCAATCGTGCAATGTTGCAAATGTTGCTTTGCAACATTTGCAACATTTGCAACTCGGCTAGTCGTACCTCCTACTACTCACGTAGGAATTTTTCCTCTTTAATTAAATACAATTTGAAATAAAATAACACATTTAACCCAGCCTTCTTTGTAAGATACGTTGATGACACCCTTACTATATTTAGGAACCGAACTGACATTCGTCAGTTTATCAAGCGCTTGCAAATCCTTTTTTGCCTCAGATTCACACCTGAAGGATCTCTAAATAATATTATTAACTTTTTGGAAATTAATTTCAAAATTAATGATGATGGAAAACTTTCTACAGGCATACTGATAAAGGTCTATACCTTAATTACAGCCCCGGCTCCCCAGAAGTAAATAATAATTCAATTGCTAAAACCCTCATATATGGAGATTATAAATTGTGATTTGATTGGGAATCGTTTGATGTTGAAGTTAAAAGAATCAAACAGAACCTGATCAACTGTAACCACCCGTTAAATTTAAGAGAAAAAAAATAAACAAAACCATCAACAAACTCTGTAAAAAAAACAGGACAGTAAGAGCAATATCTTTGAAAGCATTAAGTTTTATTTTAAAACATCAAACGCTAAAGACTTCGATAATAAGGAAAAATGTCTACGCGGCATTATTAATACCCACATTAAATCAACATGAAACTCAAAAATAACAGTTAAATTATTCCACAAAACAAGAAAACTTTCTTTCTGCTTCTTAACTAAGGATACCTTTCAGTTAATCATCATGTCGTATACCAGTTCGCAAGTCCAGAGTCTGACTGTACGTTGACGTAAATTAGTTAACAACTAATAGATTAACAGATAGGGTATAAAAGCATCGCTTAAAACTCAGAGAAATATAAGAACATTTATTCACCGAACATAACAAGAAAACTGTGGCTATACAAGGATCACTTCCGTTGAGCTGCATCCTTCTTTCCAGTAACATCTGTTTCGTGGAACTCCTTGCCTTCATCTATTTTTCCTGCAGTATTTAATCTTCCTCTCTTTAAGTCCCACTTCTGCGCCCACCTGAGGGAATTAGGTTAGGCAAGGGACTGGGTGAGTTTACTTTACTTTTCTTTTTGGCTTTTCTTTTGTGTGTGTGTGTTTTTTTTTTTTTGGGGGGGGCCCATTTATATATGATATACTATATATATATATATATATACTATATATGTATACTATATATATTGATATATATTATGCTATATAATATAATATAATATAGTATATTGTATAATATATTATATGAGTATTTACAGTCAGTTCTCCATATGTGGTGAAATGAAGGAAAGGAGAATGATTTGGTGAGGAATCAGAAATCGTAGGATTCCCACATGAGATGGGATCAAACCCCAAGATGGGGTTTTAACCCTTAAAAAATGAAATTGAATTCAATTCTAATTAAACAAATAATACGATAATATTTACATATGCCTCTCTCTTCTCTCTCTCTCTCTCTCTGCTGTCTCTTCTCTCTCTCCTCTTCCTCTCTTCTCTCTTCTCTCTTCTCCCTCGTCTTTCTTTCCTCTCTCTCTCTTTTCTCTTTCGTCTCTCTCTCTCACTTTTTCTCATCTTTCTCTTTCATCCTCTTTCTCTTCTCTCTCATTCTCTCTCTCTCCTCTCTCTCTCTCTCATTTCTCGTTATTCTCCATCTTTCCTCTCTCTTCTTCTCTCTCTCGCTCGTCTTCTTCTCTCTCTTGTCTCTCATTCTCTTGCTCTGTGTCCTCTCCCTCTTCTTCGTCTCATTCCCCTCCTCCGTCTCTCCAGTCTCCTTCTCTCCCTTGGATTCTCTCTCTCTCTTTTCTCTCTGTCTCTCTCCCTCTCCTCTCTTCTCTCTCATCTTTCTCTTCTCTCTCATTCTTTAACGCCTAATGCGGTATTTAAAACTATTCTCGAAAACAGTTATCATTCAGAGCGATGACAGGAGCAAAGGATCCAACAGGTCTTACTCGTAGACCTTCGTCCATAAACAACGATTCCTACGATACACCAATAAGGTCAATGGAAATAGATTAAGGATCTGGGAGAAGCGGGCTAAAGTGGTTTGAAGAAGTATTGGTGATTGTAACGCTATACTCTGCATGGAGTTCTCATGTCTTCAGGGAATGTACAACACTGAAGTATAATGTCAGATAGGTTGCGTGGGCAGGGTGCTAATTGCACCTATGAAGCATGAGTGAGTGTGTTATCCTCTAAACTATGTAACCAGTCGTTGTACATTATATGCTGTTATACCAGAGAATAGTCTTCAGACGCATTTCAATGAAATATTGCTTGTTGATGGATTCTGAAATCTGTTATCTATAACGATTCCTAGACATCTATTTGATGTGCGAAAATTTCATATATGCTTTCTTGTAGGTAACAGTTGCAAGAAAGTATTTACGTCCTGACTGATTCCAGCAGGCCAAAGCATACTACTGATATGCTTGAGAGGCCGTGCTTTTTTTACATGGTGCTTTCGGAAGGTGGCTTGATGAAGATACGTATCCTTAGCATGAATTGGTTATAACGTATTGTAATAGATCTGGCTATTTGTAAAAGGATTGTACCGCAGAGGTATTAATCTCATGAGTCTTCGTGTGAACCTCCTGGGAAGTGTCTATAACGCGGGAGGTGGCACCCTTTTAATATCTAATTTAAAATTCTTTTAAGAATTATGTTGTTATAAATTGTTATCTTTAATGAAAAAATTATTTAAGGTGACTTCTTTGCCTGAAATATATGCATTTATAATGTTAGAAATTATTGTAGATTTGTGACTTTATAAAATTTCTTTCTTCTAATTTTTATTGCGTTGTAAACGTGGTTTTTTAAAATAAATGAATGTTAAGTGTTTTATTATTATGAAGTAGACGGTCGTTCGGTCCGTGATATTGATATTATATATATAAGTTTTTCTTATGTAATGTATCCATGATATTTTATTTTTTGTATGTATATATACTATTAAGTATTATATAAGGGCAAGGTATAATAGGGGTAGATATATATTGTATATATACTAGTATATATATATATATTCCGCTCTACCATTAATAAGCTTCGAGAAGTTACCGATTACTTGTTACATGTTTCAATAGCGACTCACTGTTCTTCGGGTAGTGATGGATTGTGGGTGAAACTTCTATTGTTCTGTTCAGTCCCTGCTGACATGAATGAGTGGCAGGGTGCCCAGCATACTGCGTAAAGTACGCTTTCTGCTATTAAACATAGTTCAAAGGATCGGTGGAATGTTTTTTTGAGGCATGACACTCTGTGAGAAAAAAAAAAAAATAATCTGGTGCTATTAGTGTGTATATCAGATAATAAATTTGTATATGAATATAATATATACATAACGTGATTCCGAATGAAGGGATAATATCGCATATAAAAAGTTCATTGTGAACAATTTATGTACAGTTAGGTCATGGTAAAGTGTATATTGTATCTGTGACGACATGCCTGCACGAAGTTCAAACAATGATTTAGTAAGCTGTAGGTACTTTATCGTGTTGCATGTTCCCATCAAATTTTAGTTTATATCTTGTACTTCTTTTTCATTGTTACAAACACAGATACATTTTTGTCTTAATTTTGCAATAGCAAGCTGACATGAGCGGTAATTCGTGTTCTTTAAAGATCAGCGTCGTCGAGTCAGCTATTCTGCATTCTGTTTGGTTCAAGAGAAGAGATGGAATTGAGCAGGTCAGATGTTCGCTAGAAGGTCGCTAGTATGTTTGTCCGTTTAGCTAAGAAAGACAGAAAGATTCTTGGAAAAGATTATACCTACAAGACAGTTACTTGTCGGAGTTCCCATAGCGAACTACTTGTGCTGTGCTGGCATGTCTTCATCTAGGGTAACCACGCATTAGAGTCCGCTCCGTCACCACTATTTCCTAGTGTACGCATGGGAGATAGAAACTGTGTTATGCAATCTCCCTGAATAGTATGTGAGTTAGGTTTAGGGTTTAATGTGATTTCCCTCTGTTAATTATCATAAATATACGATTTTAGCAAAAAGTCTGAAACGCGGGCTGAAAAGCAGTAAAAAATATCCTCTGGGATGTGATGAGAAAGTTCTCAGTGTGGTAGGGTGGAATCTGCTTGAATTGCTTATTATAATCAGTGTGGAGATCGGTTCCTATTAACCACAGGCCTCAGAAGCACGAAGTAAAGCTTTGCGTCGGACATAGGAAGCACCATGCATAAAAAAACATCTCGCCGTAAACATAATAAGCAGTCTGAACAATAATAAGTAAGGTGTTTGCACGAAGGGGGTGGTGTATTCCTAGCCCAGGGGCTACTTTTCTCATTATATTGCTCTTGTTAACCCCAAGTGGATATTCTTCTATAATTGAAGAAGGTCGCTGTAATGCCGTTTAACGAGTAATGAGACAAATGAAAGTTGTAATACTACTCGTCATCGTTGGCAAAGAGACTCCGCCTACCTCCACCTAACAAATCACAGCCTACAGCCTTACGCAGCGCTGTCCATTCACTGCATCTTTCGTGAATAGGATTGGGGGGCATGATTTCCGACCCAGCCCAATCGATCATCATCCTTTCTCTCGAGAGGAACCCAACAACACGGTATTGATTTTGCTGCATCACCAATTCATGCAGCACGACTGTGGCGCGGGAGATCTTCTACCCGATTGACCATGCACTTGATTTCACGAGCGTGCGCCCCAAGCCTATAAGGTTATGAGCCAGACGTAAGCCTCATGAAATAATCGTATTGAGGCCAGAGAAGGATTTATAATGGGTAATTAAATGTCAGGAAGACATGTAACTGACTTATCACCATCGAGAAGGGTGTTATGTCTTATACCGAAGGGTGCAACTGTGCGGCA